>CM034148.1:219833004-220080273 GCA_019776745.2 Taxus chinensis
TGTGGTGTGTAAAACCCCATTATACTTGTGCACATTTTGGAAGCTAGTTCCTCTCTCCCATGGGCTTGGGGGAGGCTAGCATGACTTCCAACCATGGAAAGGCATGTGATGATGCCTATTGGTTGGGTGTTAAACAAGCCATGTCTATTGTTACAGCATTCTTAGGAGCACATTCAAGGTTGGAGACTCAAGGATGAAGTTTTGTTGAAGTGGTGACTTGTTCTTTTATCCTAAAAAAAAAATCATTGTAAAGATTACACCTGATTGCAACTATGTTATATGGTAGATTTTGGATAGCCTCTTCTTGTAAACTCATCCTATTGTGATTTGAAATTTTTGTTATAACATGCATCTTTTGTCTTGTAACCTATCTCTATTCAAAAAAAAGATTACCACATAAGATCATGAGTTCTTTATTTTACTTCTCTTCATTTGTAATGATTGTTTAGTTTGAAATCTATAAAATATAGTTATGCAATGTACATGCATTACATATTGAATCTTAAATGTTAGTGTTCTTGCATTATAAAAAATATATGGCATTAAATTTTGGTATCAGAGCGAGGTTAAAACACAGATTTTTGGGTAACTTGTAGATGTCTTAGTCTTGCATTTAATAATAATTAAAAAAAAGGGGTCCCTAAAAATACCCAAAATAACCCAATTTCAGGTTTGGCATGCTTGGGCACAAGGGTAGAGGGTGTGGGGTCCACCCAAGATTCACATGTGGTCCCCAATCCCTTCTACCAACACACACACACTTTCCTAAAACCAACACTTAACTTAAGATAAGATCATTAAACCCCTAAGCTAGTTTACTTAATAAAACACACCCTAAACCTAATTAATTTTACAAAACATAAATTACATTACAATTGAGGGGTTCACCCATGGTGTCCAATTAAATACATCTATTCTAAGGCCTCAAACATTTAGTATGGTTAAGACTCAGCCCGTGGGCCGCTTGTGCACAATTGCGTAGCTGCCCTGAAACCCATGCTCTCCTATACCTGTCACCTGCACACTCATTGTACACATTAACCGCATCTATCAAATATAATAAATATCATCTACACATCAAAAATTTAATCTAACTTATAATGTCATAACATTATTAAACAATTGATAGTGCAATGCATACAATTATTCACATAGTTTGCCATGAATCACCACCAAATAAAATTGCAACGACATATAGTTAGGTTAGGATGAAAATTACCATCATTAAATCCAGAACACTATATCATTAATCAAATCAACCACAAGAGACTAACATCTAATCAATAAATCTACCATATAACCCTGTTAGTGTCATCAACATCATAAGAAATATATCAGTATACAAATCTAGTCCAATTGGCGCTACGCACCCAAAATGCCATAATGTCCATGAGGATAACATATCATAGTAAAATTTTCAAATTCTATCAGAGTCTCAATCAAAATATGTCTAGGAATAAAGGAGCAAATAGATAACTAGAGCTATAAAAATGTGGGCACTACAGACTGGAGCACCTAGAGTAGGACCGGGGCACCTGTGAGCACTTTAGTTTGCAATCTGGGCACCCTGGTATGTGCAGAAGCTCTAAAACTGATCTCTACATGGTTGGGAGGTGATATGGAACCTTCTTTATGTTTTGTATAAGATTCATAATGCTCCTTCAGATGCCGCCAATAATCCAAGGTAAGAGAAAGACCTGAAAGACCCCAAAACAAGAATCAAACCCTAAAAAAAATAATTCATATGAAGGGTTTGAACTGACCTCATTTGCTAAAATGGTGGACTTACTAACTGAGTGTTGCACTATATCTCAGACCCGATATAGTTCTATGTGCAAGTGTGTGTGATCATAACCTAGGTTGCTCTTGTACTAGTCGCACTTTGTGAAGTAGCGAGTAATAACTATGTGTAGAAAATGTAATAGAATGTGTGCATGGAATAGAATATAATTCCTCCCGCTATGAAGTGTGACGCAGATGTCCTAGCCTTCTTCTTTGATGATGGATCTAATGTGGATGCAAGTGATCTCTAATGTAATAGATGGATGCAACTCTTGATGGAGGATAATAGTAAGTGATGCTAGGTACCTCATTATGGTCTCATAACTTTATATTTATAGGGTTACCTTGATCTAATTTTGTAATTAACCCCAAAAAGGTTGGCCACAAGAAAGATAAAGATGCAAAATGGCTAAAAAGAGCCCAAAAGTGGTGGAAAAGTGAAAAAAAGAACCATGACACCCCTGGTGGGACCAAGGTGCCCACGAGCACCCCAATCGATGCTAAAATAATGTGGGATGATAGAATTTGACTGGGAATATGGGTGCAAGAGGTCAGTAATGACAAAATAAAATTAAAAAATATGGCCAAAAGATGGGGGTTAATTAGTACTTTCTTCACTCAATAACCTTCTAAATAGTAGTATGATATCGGGATAAATAATGTCTAAAGTGCATGATTTTGTAATTACATTTTTCCCCCACTTTATGTTGGTGAGCAGAAAGCTCAGTAACATAAATTAGATAGAGAAGCGTACCTAATGTCCATGAAGAGTGTAGTAGAAACATGCCAAAGGAATCGAAAAAGTTTGGAATGACAAAAGAGATGGAGGACTGTGAAAACTAAAGATGAAAAATGTGCAAAGAAAAAGGGAATAGAGTGAACCTAGGGAAAAACATGTGTGTAGTTGTTTTGGTGTGTGATGTACATGCATGGTTAGTAAAGCATGTGTTATCGTAAAGCGTTGTTGAAATTGTTGTTTTTGCTGCCCCCATTTGAATGCTTGTTTCTCATACGGCTGGACCTATAAGGAGAAAATGATCAAGTAGTCAAACATGTATGTATGTATGTGTAAAAATGCAATGTAAAAGATGCATGCATATGAAATAATGTAAGTGCAAAATATGCAAATGTAAATGGAACAATGTGCACCTAATCCATTTTAACAAAGAGAGTGTAGAAGGATATCTTGTACTGCGAGTGTTTTGGGTGATCTCACGCCACCCTGGCCGAAGAAGTGTAGGGAAAAATCTGCATTATTCTCCTTCCTATAACTGCTTCCCTGAATGTATGTGAAGATATATATATATATATATATACGTCCTAGTTTTTTTGGTGATCTGATGCCACTATTCGAAGTAGTGTAGAGAGGCACACCCACTATAACCTCTAAGCCTGTAACTACTTTGTAGAATGCTAAGGACACCATTTCATGTAAAATTTGTTGTGTATGGGGTTCGTACACTAGTCTGAACCCACTCGTTGTATATAACTGAACTAAACTAGTGTATAATCTTTGTGTTAGTATGTAAAAATACCAAATGATGCCCCCCTCTTTGAGGGTGCATGCGACATTGCTAATAGGAGAATGTGGCCCCAAAAGAGGATGAACTGCATGTATTATGTAACTTTACCCTACAGGGGGAAGGGAATGCACTTGGTGGAAACCAAGGTGCGTACAAATAAGGATGGCTAGCCAAAGACAAGTGTTATTAGGAAAACACATGCATGTAGAAAAGAAGTGTAAAGTATGCAAACAATGTGTAAACTACCAAGAAAATTAATGTAAACACGCAAGAAGACAAGTAAGTTGCACAAACCATGTTGCAAACATGGGACATCACTCAAAATTTCACAAGACATGCAAAGGAAATCATGGTTGCAAATAATAAGTGTGCACACCAAATGTAGGGCAAGGCCTGCATACAAGAAACAAATAATGAAAGACAAAACAAGCAAAAGGAGTAATCATGGAAACATGTAATCGTACAAAACAAGTGTTGCACATAAAACACCCGTTAGCATGTTAGACAAATAACTAATATGTCAAAGCATGAATAACCAAGGAATGTAAAGTGTTAAGGACAAAATGAAACAATAGCACCTGGAATAAACTAATGTGGATACCCCCAGTGACTAGTGTAGGAAGGGTAGAAGGAAAACATCCATGTTGCATGTAAAATATTTGTATCTATGATCACAACTAAACAAAGACATGAACGCACATGTCTAGATGATATAAATAATGACATATAATTAATCAATCTAACATGTGTAGGAAATTGATCATGTAAAAGACCAGTAAACAAGAGTAAATACCCCCAAGACAATGTAATATGTTTTGGATAGATGGAATGGAATGAAATATGGAATTATAGGAGCCACGTGCCCCCAACGAAATGGAGATGTATGCAAGGAGGTTCATTTTGTTTTCTCCCTCGGTAGTCAAGAATGAAACATAAATGAGAGTTTGTCATTGGGAAATGGTCGAACTCTATGTTGTGTCTAACACGTTGCGATGAATTTGTAGGTGTAGTATGAGATGCAACCTAACAATGTGTGTGTCACCCCTATAGCCAAAGCGTATATCATGACTAGATGAACGTATAAGTGGTGATTTAGCCTAAGCGTATATCACTATAAGATGAATGTATGAGTGATGATTTAGCCTTAAGCGTATATCAATATAAGATGAATGGATGAGTGATGATTTATCCCTAAGTGTATATCACTATAAGATGAATGGATGAGTGATGATTTATCCCAAAGCATATATCACTACTAGATGAAAGGAGGGAGTGTGATGTAACCTAAGGTGTATACCACAACAAAATGATAAAATATGTGACAATTTATCCTAAATTATATGTCACTAAGTTGGAAATGTCACATGCGTGATGAGCATAAGGTCCATTTGATTTTTAAACCGTTGGTAGTTGAGTATGGACTGAGGAACTAAAATGTATCATAGGGTAGGGAATGCAGTGCGTAGAGGAAAATGGAGCATATGTATTGATAAAATATGACCATGTGATGAAGAGAATATGTAAAAAAAAAAAGTGTGTAAAATGTGATGGTAGGTATGTAGAATGTATAAAATGTAATGTATAATGCATAGTGTTATACATGTAGATAGATGAGTATTGTAGTATGTAGGGATGAATGGAATGTTAGACACATGTATGATGAAGACTAGCATAAAGTGTAGAATATGAGTAATGTGGAGATGAACAATGTATGATGTATGGTATGTGCCAATATATAGGATGTGAGGTTATATGCATAAATATCATAAGAGTGCATGTAATACATAGGATGAATAGTGTATGATAGTAAATGTGTGGATGATATAAGTATGGTATATTTAAGAGGAAGACTAGGATGATGTGTAATGTGAAGATGTGAAAAAAATTATAGATTAAATGTTGAATGTATGGCATATGGCAGACAATGTGTGATGACATGTAATGTATAATTCCTATTGTGTAGTGTGTGGATGTTAGTGTAGTATTAATCCCTCAATAATCAAGTGTGAACCTAAGCACAAGAGTGCATCATCAAGTAATGACGTTAGAATGTATGATGAGTATGTCGAATGTGAGGATATGAATGTATAAAAAATGTCAAAATATGATGCGTGTGACTATGCTAAGATAAGTTGGGGGATGTGAAGTGTTATGCCCCCCATGTGTGTGTACAAAGAGATCATGTAAAATCATCGAGAAGATCGTCATCCTCTGTGTCAAATTCATATGGATAAGAATTGGTGAACTGATAAATATTAATGTCTGGTTGATCATGCAATGATCCATTAAGGCATAAGTCATACATGACCATAGCATATCCCTTATCAGTGAATGTAGGAAGTGGGAAATCGTGTGCATACCAGTGAGTGATATTTTGCAAATAGCCAATAAAATAACTATTGGTTGCATATAAAATCATGACTCAAAGGCATAGGAAATGAAATTTATGTATGACTAGGATCTAATGTACCTTTAATATAAGTAAGCCAAGACTCCCCTAATGTGAGTGGAGAAGAATGATAGGTACGTGATTAATAGATGAGAAGATGAAATACACACAAACCATATGAGGAAGTAATATTGATAAATCCATACTAGAGATGAGTTTCATAAGTAGAAGGATGGAGATCCTCAAAGGTGAAACCAATACAAGATAGACCATCATGGGAACATAATATGGTAGTTATTGCCTCCATAATAATGATGAAAATTTCCTCTATTATTGTTATTTCCTCCATACCTCTCATTATATCCTATGTAATATCCTCTTTCATTATCTCTTTGAAATATCTCATGATATCCATTACCTCTTTCATTACTTTGATCACATTATTGTCGTAGTTGTCATAATTCATTCTGCAACTTCTCCAATTTTAATAATATTTCACACTCTCTCCTCCATGGTTCTACTTCTAGTTTTGATGTCATTTCCACTATTTTGATGAATGTTATGAAATATTTTCCCTCAATTAATAATCTCATATAAGGTAGCAATCCCATAATAAACAAATCAATTCTCCTTTTCTCATTTGGTGGTTCATCTAATTTTTTCACTATATTCTTGAATCTTTGATCAAATTCCTTAAATGTCTCTCCCTCCTTTTGAAATAAATACAATATTTTTCTCATAACTTACTCCATCTACCCTTCTATAGATATTAATTAGCTGGACCTGGGCTCAAACATAAAAATGTTGACCTTAAGCCTCAACATCAATGTGAGGGTTAAGTACTTCGTTTTTACCAGCTAGAGCTAACATCATAAAGAATGGTAATTGTCTCTGATAAAATAAATATTTATCCTTTATTAAGAATTAATAAACATAACACTCCACATATTAATGCTTCAAACCACACACATCACATATATATTTATCACATTGACATAAAATTTAGAAATACATGTTTAAATCAATTATATTCATATCCCTCACTTCTCACATTAACTCCTCTCTTTATTCTTCATGTTTTTCTCATATCTTCTCACTCATTATCTCCCCTCATTTGACATCATTATATAGCCTTTAAAAGGAAAAAAAATTGTCTTTTCACTCATAATGACCTGTTGTAACCATTGGTTAACACTTATTTACATTATTAACTATTAATTAGTGAATATTTGCATATATATCATGGTATTTATAAATTTTCCTTGTGTAAAATATTATATATTCTTCATTATTATCATTCTAATATGTTTCTGGCTTCGGCAATATATTATAATGCTCATATAAATCCCATAAACATCATAAAGCATCTTTTTAATATGAATATCCTAGTGAATAATATGTTTCCAATATGAGTCATTCATGAAAAGTGTGCAAGTGAATGGTGAGTGTGTTAAGGCAGGTGGTGCATGTGAATGCGGATGTGATAAAATGACATCCATAGACTAGATAGGTCCCTGATAAAGAATCATAGTAGTAGTGGTAGCATGTGGCATAAAAGAAACTACATCTATAACATAAATAGTGTCATCACATGGTAGTAAGTGAGGTAGTTCATCCCTAGGTTGGCTCTCATCTATAATATTGATGCATGGGATAGGAAGATTAGTATTAGGATCCCGGTCGCAATAATGGAATAGATATTGGTCACAAACAACAATGTATTTAATTCTCTCATGTAATAATTTAGCATAATTATGGACAATAGGGGAAATAACTAGCATGAAATGAAGTCATGGCCTACCAAGTAGACAATCATAGGAAACTGGGAAATCAACAACGAAAAATACAGTATGGACAATCTTGGGAGTAACATTGATGGGTAATGTGATGTGACTGAAACATGCACAGATTGAACCATCATAAGTACGCAGTGAAATAGTAGAGGGACTAATGTCACGAGCGGTAAGACCTAAAACTTTGAGAAATGACATAGGACACAAGTAAAGTTCAGATCCATTATTAATCAAAGTACGCTTAGCAATAACATTATAAATATGAGAGATGATATGTAAATGCGGGTCATTATCAAAAGTGTGAACATCAAAGGGAAGGTTAGACTTAAATACTATATGTGAGGAAAAGGTGTCGGAAAAGGCTAGATAAACTACGTCCGAGTGTATGTCAGCACGAATGCAAGTAGTAGCAAGAAATTGTTGGACTCTATGGAGTAAATCGGGATTAGAAAGTAATTAATCATTGATTGATATGCTCATGATAAATTAACCCTATGAATGAAGAAGGTGGAAGTGTGGAAGATCAAGTCGGGTTCACCAAAATGATTAACTAAAAATGGACTAACTATGTAGTATGGGGATAGTTAATCTAAGTTATGAACAACTGTAACAAAGTAAATAAATGCAGTAAAAGGAAGTATGAAAATGATTTAAGTAATTATGCAAAAGGAAATGCTAACCCTAATGTGCAAGAAGGAAGAATAAATAACTCAGTTGATTCAACAAAGTGATGGAACTGTGTCACAAGGGTGACTGGAAAATCAACAAGCAAGAATGACTATGCAAAAGTCCCGAAAATAGTGTATCTAGAGGATTTAGTTGGACTAGAGCACCTGGAGTAGGACTGGGGCACCTGCCGGTACTCTGGTCTGTAATCTAAGCATCCTGGTCTATGCAGAAGCTCTAAAATTGATCTCCGCATGGATGGGAGGTAATCTATAACCTTCTTTGTGTGTTATATCAGATTTGTCATGCTCCTTCATATGTCACCAATATTCCAAAATGAAATAAAGACTTGTAAGACCCCAAAACAAGCATCAAACCCTAAAAAATAATAATGAATATGAAGGGGTTAGATTGACCTCATCTACCACAATGGTGGACTTAACAAGTGCTCAACATAAGAAAATTCAATCGGTGAAATCTTTGGAAATTACCAAGTTTCAAAATCTCTGAAGAAAAGGGTAAGAAGTAGAATAATATGGAAAGTCATAATAAAATTTATGAATCTATAAAATATGCCAATGAGAAAGAAATAATGCAATAAAAATTAGGTGTTTTTTCTTTCATATTTATTAAACTCAGGGAGATGTTAGGGCCCATGTCCACTATTGTTCCAATGTGTGTAAAAATAGTGTATTAAGTCTTTTTGGGAGATGAGTAGGATTTAAATGATAATTATAAAAAAGTGCATTTATAAAAAAAATATTGACCAAAGTTATAAGGTTACATCGACAACCTTGTTATTCATATAAAATTTTCACATATATTCCTCTTTGTAATCCTATTGAATTTTATTATGTTGAGCACTTATTGATGACATGTGTTGACCATCAGTGAAATCTTTGGAAATTACCAAGTTTCAAAATAAGAAAATCTCATCTGAAAGGTATCATATTCAATCAGTTGTTTCAAGAGTATAAGATTTGATTCCAGCATGATATGGTCAGGTAACTCCTATTCCATGTCCGTTGAAACAAAAAATCTAGAGAAAGCCAATGTGGATCTTAACCTTGTGGGGTTGTCGGTGCCAATCGGAGAACCGATAGATCTAGAAATGTTAAGAAGAATATCATCATCCCAAAACTACAGGGGTAAACCAGGTAGTCTTCACAAAATAGGGATGGTGTTGATGTTTTCCGTGTTGGGGTTGAATCTAGGATACTATCTTTTTAGAAAAAAACCCATATTACCCATGCACCAAGGTCCCCCTCGTAAAATAGAGTCAATGTCTTCCTAAAGATTAAATTTGATAAGGAAAAAAACACCGCGAATTTTATATCCCCCAATGGGTTCCATTTCATGGTTGACCATTTCATAATATTGTCAATATTAGGTCTAGGCTCTAAGAACTTACCGACCAAATCTATTTGGTCCTTTTGGATCACACGACGCATGCAAGCTTCATGGATTTGAATGTGAGTGATTACTTCTCATCCTTCATGTTTGATAATATGGAAAATACATGGGGTGACCCAGGGCCTTTGGGGTCCACATTTTTTTACTCATTTGATGTTTCAACTTCTTGTAAAATTCATTTGTTTTATCTGTAAAAAAAATTGAAAAAGTGAAACAAGGTTAAGAGTTCACTTTATATATGTTGAGGATACTTGGAATTCAACTATCCCATCAAGCTCAAAATGATATTTGAGCATTGAGAAAAAATCAGCCAGACATTAAATATTTTGTTCTTACCTATTGCTAACAAGTGGCAACATTTCTCATCACCTCATTCTAAATATCATTTGGAATTTAAGGTCATGGATTTTAGTGTGTAGAATGTGTGGCTTTCAATTGAGGATAAATGTCTTCATCTAGAATCCCTAGGTAGAATGTGCAAAAAATAATTAAAACACTAAATATTGTTTGAAAATTGGATTTTATGATGCTCGTTAAATTTCAGCAATCAATACTCTATATGAAATGGATAAAATGCATATAAAATCATTAAGTGGAGAACTATATATAAAGAAACAAAGTTGATGGCCACCACCTATCATGAATCCACATTAATCACTTGTTATATTTGTTTTGGGAAGTCATGAGTGTCTCATCCAAAGATTTCACTGATGGTCAATACATGTCATCGATAAGTGCTCAACATAAGAAAATTCAATAGGATTACAAAGAGGAATATATGTGAAAATTTTATATGAATAACAAGGTTGTCGATGTAACCTTCTAACTTTGGTCAATATTTTTTTATAAATGCACTTTTTTACAATTAACATTTAAATCCTACTCATCTTCCAAAAAGATTTAATACACCATTTTTACACACATTGGAACAATAGTGGACATGGGCCCTAACATCTCCCCAAGTTTAATAAATATGAAAGAAAATACACCTAATTTTTATTGTGTTATTTCTTTCTCATAGAATCTCATAAATTAATGTTTTATGTTGCATCTTATTAAATGATCTAAGTTATTGTCACTCACTTAAGTTAGCCTTACCAAATATTATAACAACTACCTTTCTACTTCTAAATAATGTTATGGAGACCAATGTGTCTCTTAGTACTATTGAATCCAAAAGATAATTTGACTATGAAGTGTGGTGATTTATTCCTTATAAGTATTATTATTATTTGACGTATATAATTTTTTGTGTAGACTTCCCATTATTACACTAAATTTTATGATCTTTGTGCCTCTTCCTTCTTATCTAATAGGAGAGCATCATGATTCACTTTAATCAGATTTTTGTATTGGGTTTTATTAAATTATAAGACATTGTAAAATGATCTTTTTTATCATTTTGTATTTCTTATTTTGTCCAATAATGTACTCTTAGTTCACTTTAGTAGAATGAAGGTCTCCAAAACCTAAAGTCGTAAGTTCAAATCCTACAGAGTGTAATCCTTTTGAATTTGTCTGATATTTTGGATTAATCATTCCATCAACTAGAATGATCAATGGAATTTCATCTCCTAGAATCAGTAGGAAATTCATTCATTCATGATAAAAATTATCTCAAATATCCAATTGATCACCATGTCAGTACTATAAATATGTAGTTATTAATAAGACTAAGGTGAAAATAAGTAAAACTAATAAAAATGAAATAACTAAAAATAGTAGACATGGAAGGACCCAATGGAATTAATATTATAATGTGCATCCTTATCATGAAATCACCTTAAAAAAATCTATTGTAAGGTATGATCAGAATAAGAAAACTTTGATATATTACAACCTTAATTAAATTGTAAAAAAATCCTAATTTGTATATGTAATACAATATGTATGAATGTTATGAAAAAAAATGAAGGGAAAATATGATAAAATATATTATATTCATTTTATCTAATAAGAAAATTTATAATGCCCAATTGATTGAGAAACTCATGAATAAAATCAATGCCAATTGTGCAACCACTCAAGAAATTAGTAAACCTAATAGTCTCATTGGACTGATGATCATAAAAAGAAGTGGAATCCCAAATGGATAGGTATTTTAGGTGTTTTTTCGGACAGGGAATGATAAGTTTTGGAGGGGGATGTATATCTTCCTATATTTGTGTCTTTATCTTGTATATCTATATCGTTATTAATATATTATTATTCATTTTAATAAATAATATTTCAATCATTCATGGTGTAATTATTAAATTTATCATATACATGAAGAAAATGAAGAAATCTAAATGAATAAAATTATTGTTATAAATGTATCTATTTAATTGATATTATTATAAAATTATCCATAAATAACAAAATGTTTTCCTCTATTTGATTTCACAAGGCTTAAGGGTAATAACTATATAAAAAATGAATATTGACATTTCCCAAGTAGTTTTATTTTAATACTATAATGATTAAATGTATATGTCACCATCCCTTGTTATGGCATCATCTAATATCATAGTAGTGAAAGCATACAGCCATGTGAAAACCGGTACTCCTGATTAAATCCACATGGTTTTAATCCAGCATACTAGTCCTCTATTGGATTACAAATGAAGATCAAAGAAAGTTATAAAACCCCTTCTACGTATCATGATCATCCAATTGGTCCATGTGGGCTACTGAGTCACTAATTTCAAATTTTCATCATCAAATTATATAATTGATCAACTCATGAAAAATGGTATGTGATTACTTACACGAAGTAAGAACTAATGACAAAGAGACTGAAGTAAATATTTTTTTAAATTCTAATACAATCAAGCATTTAAAATTTCACATTCTCTTAAACTAATTTTTATTTCAAAAATTTTAAGGGTTTCTAATTAAGGTGTGGAGAAGGAACAAGCTAATATCCTTTGGTTTAGAGTGATTTTAGATACAAAATTATAAAATTTGTTAAGATGATGAAAGTTTACTAGAGAAAAGCTAAATAAAAAACACCAAAAATAGCATCAAATAAGGAAGAGGCTTCATCTTCCTAAAATTCATAGGTATTTATCTATACTCAGCTCATAAATGGATTGAGAAGCCACATTAAAAATTGTAGTGATTTAATTTAGGAAGTTGAGAGTTGCAAGTAAACATATAGAGGGAAATAGCTCAATGAGATAGACCAAATCTACTATGATAATATAAAGGTGATTAAAGGATTTGGTTTGCATTAGAAAGTTATAAACATATAATTTTTTCCATGTGAGGACCTATTTGAATATGTATTCACAAACTACACCCTCCAAAATGGCACAATCATCTCCAAAGATACACAAAAGGGTCATTGTAATGGTTTTTGGTAGGTATTTAAATGATATATATCAAATGGGCCCTCTTCACACCTCATACAACCAAAAAAAAAACATAGTGTATGAATGAAAATGATACAATGGGTGAGTTAAAATATTAGTCTTTAGAGCATGAGATGCTCAAGAAGAAGTACAAGTTGGTGTTCCCTATTACCTTATTCTAATATGTCATTATATTTTTAATTGTTTTTATGAATAGGTTATATGATGTGGAGAAGGATGACCATGTCAATATCTTCGAACACCCTTCTTGGAATGGTTATTGGTGGGAATGACCCAAATTTTGGAGAACTATTAGGGTATTATTTGCAAATACCAAGGAAAAAGGTACTACATGGGAATAACTTATTTATTATTTCATAGTTTTTGGATAACTTTTATGCATGTTTTTCTTTGGGGCCCCATTCCCAAATTAGATTCCAAGTTTATTTTATCCTATCCACGTATTTTTATCCCATTTTTATAAGCATAATCATTAATGTCACATCTAGGATATTTATAAAGTGTGTTATCCAAATATTTACTAAAACAATCATGGTGTACCAAAAACCAAGGTTCTTCCCTCTACTCAAGATTCTATCAAGCTCATTAGATCATATTTATATTACCAAAATTTGAAGATAATTGAAATTGAGGGATGTCATAAGGATCCCCATAATCTACCAAATGGGTCCCTAAGAAGTTATCTACTATAAGTTTAATTTAAATTTGGAAATGGCATTGGAGTATGGTGCAATTATGTTTCATATAGGTCATATACACATATACCATTCTCAACTAAAAAGTATAAGTTTAAAACATACCCTACACTATAAAGGTTTTCTCAACAATAGGAAATAATATCATGTTATAACCTTGAACATATTTAGATACGGGATCCCTAAAAGAGGTTTGTTGTACATTTCAATACCCTCATCTATAGGTATCCTAGTCCTTTTTTTATTTTTCACCTTAGGACCAATCCATATGAATCCAACATTTTGTACAATTTTTTTATAGGATTGGAAGGGAGGGGATATCTATAGTTGAGAATAGTATTGTAACACAAGTAGGATTATATAATATACATGATACCCTTAATGAGACAAAGGCTTCTTTAAAAAATAGTATTCCTCAAGTAGTTCCCCCTTAAGGTTCTCATATGGAATCTAGGAATGCAATGAGTTTTGTGTGTGCTAAGTCTCCTTTGATAATGTGTGTACCACCTATTTTTTATCCTACTAGTGTTGCAATGATGGGAACTCAAGTGGTGAGACCATAAAGTGTTTATATTTTATTTTCACATTCTCCCATGCCACACATATCAATTATAAAAATTCCAATACTTTATCTTGTGGTAATGGTTAGTGAGACACAAGTGTTGAGACCAATTGTTACTACTTTTTTTCCTATAATGCAAGCTCAATTTGTATCAAGCTCAATTATTTTTCCTATAGTTAGCGTGGATAAAATTCAATTTAAATAAATGGAGGTTTATAGTGTGTTCAATAATCAAAGTTTCCCTAATTATCCTCCTCAATTAAATGTAATACAAGTTCATGTTGATCGTGTTATTTTTTCTACTTTTGGTATTGTGGATACTAGTTCTTTGCTTACTATTCTTACAAGTGCATCAATTTTAAGTGTGCAAATTCATAATGTGATGGTATCTTCTCCCTCTCCCATCACATCTTCCATTGTTTCTTATTCCCTTGTTCCCATTCCTTTGATTGTTATCACTTCTTATTCCTAATCCAATCCTATTATGGTCACATCACTCTTTTTTACATCAACTATGTTAATTGGGGTTACAACCTCCACCTCTCCAATTTTTTCCATTGCACCTCCAACTTCATCCATTACCATTTCTCCATCCACTTCACCATTCATTGCAATAAAATCTTCTACCCCATCAATTATTCTCACTTATACCATCTCAAAACATAAACCAAAAAATCTCAAAGTATAGTCCATATCTTACATAAATATGATGATATCATGTGTACTAAATTTTTTCAACCTCTTTATTTACTATTATATCTCCTTCCCCAAAATATTCATATGCATGTTACCAAGTATTTGCATACCTTGTCTATGGTCATTACATATTCTTTTTTTTTTTTCTTTCACTTGCTAACTATCCTTTATATATTCTTAGTTATCAAAATTTCCCCATCTTTTCATTCATCTCAAATATTGGAAGGAACCATTGTCACAACCATTACTACTTGATTCCCTTCCTAAGTCATTGATACATAACAAGAAATAGAGAAAAAAACAACTGGTACAAAAATAGTTGATCAAGAGATCTCAAGAACCTATGTACCAACCCCCTGAATTCACATTACATTATGATAAATTAGGCTCAAAAGATACAATAAGTGATAAAAATCAAGACAACATAGGAAGTAAAGAAGGTTTTGGTCTATATTGAAGATGATGTTTTGATCTCAACAAGAAATAAGAAAGAAAAAGGGGGTATTTAATTGGCTTATGACCCTTTTAGTGCTATAAAGGATTCATTACATTTCACAATAGGGGAAGAGGTGGAAATTACAAAGATCTTACTAAATTCTAAAAATATATATCATTCCCCTAAATCTATATGAAGAGATACATTTTTATTTTAAGGGATTTTTTAGTGATTTTAGAAACATTGATGAGACAAAAGAGAAGGCATAAATTGGGATGGATAATTTCAAAAACCACTTGATTCAATTTGAATATAAGGAAATCAAATTGGAAGGAGTAACCAACATTGTAAGAAATAACTTACTACCCAATACCTCACTCATCATAATATAGGTATTTATACATGCATAGAATTTTCTATCAAAATCGAGGAAACGTATTACAAAAGTATCTACATATCTCGCTACTATGATTAGGAATATATATTTATTCTATTTCAACATTACTACATCATATGTAGAAGTGGTGATTATAAAGTTGGTCGATGAATTTAACAAGATTTTCATAGTAGAGAAATTTGACATTGTTTTAGTTTAATTCATGGACTCTTTTTAGTAATAAATATTATTATTGGAAGGAATATATAGCATCCAGATAAACTGATTACTATTGGACACCATGAGATTAGTAGAGAGAGCTCAAATAATAAATCTATTTTTATATTATATTCTTCTTGAATTCATGAGAGGGTTGATACATAATGAAGAGGCTTATAGACCTCTAATAATGCATCAAATCTATATTGACAAAAGATACTAATTTTACATGTTGGATAAAGAAAATAGGAAGCAACTTCATGATTAAATTTAGTTCCTTTATTTTTAGACTTAATTTTATGGATTATGTATATCCAAGCACCACTCATTGACCATCATATTTATATCAACAAGCTCTTAAGTTGTGTTATTTTTTTTAACTGAGAAAAAAAAACTTTCCTATGTACTTTTAGTTAAGTATATACTTGGCTATAATTAGTGTTAATTTTATATTTGAACTAGGTTAGTTTTTTTATATAGATAAAGGTTTTGGAAAAGGATCCAAGGGCAATATACAAGAAGATACTACAATATCAACTCAATACCATAAAAAAAACATCTATAAAAGAAACAAGCCAAAGGGAAAACCTAGCTCGAGTCAAGGACACATTGACTCAACAAATGAGTTATAACACAAAACAAAAAGGAGCCAGCCTAGCTAGAACAAATACCACCTAACACACATAAAACATAGAAGACTGGTCAGCAAAAGAGTCCCAAAAATCTCCTCAGATTATTTTAGCCCGAGTCCTTGAACTTGGTCCAACAAAAACCTCCTATCCAGACCAATTATCTTCATCCTCCAAGCTACTGACAACCAAAATTTTCTTCTTATATCTATATATTTGTAAAAATTATTATAATTATTGATCGAAGGTGTATTTACTTCAAAAGTGAGTAGAAATATTGTGGGATTTTTGTGAGTTGTTATGATTTATATTTATTTCCTATTTAACTTTGGATGAATATATATGTAATGTGAATGAAATCAGTTGTCTCAAAAAGTATAACCATTTTTTAAATATAAATTATTCTTTTCTAGTTTTTATTAACAATGATTTTATCATAAGGTCCTATATGTTCTTGAATATTAATCTTGGATGTTCAACTAAATTATTCAGGTTAATGAGACATATATGTGTAACTTCAGTAACTTTAGCATTTCCACACCCCTTCACCTACGTGCTAACTCAATATTTTCCAGAGTCTTTGGATTTTCCATGACTTGGAAAGATTCCATTCACTGATTCTCTATACATTATGAGATCAAAAAGAGTGTATGTGCATGAATCTAAAACTCTCTTCTTCTTTACCCTTCCCATTTTTTTTTCTATTTTTGGAAAAGCTTTAGAGTAGTTTAAAATTTATGAAATTTACATGGTTTTGAATCATCTTGTGGAATTACAAAATCACATTCAAAATAATTCATTTCCTAATTATTATAAAACTGCATACCCTACAACTCGTGCAATGAATTAGTTCAACTAGTTCTTAAATGAATGAAGTCTCTTCATAGGTATTTTTGATGTGCATAAAACCTACATTAATATCATGTTAATTGGTGTTATAAGGAGGGATTCCCATTAAATTTATAAAATAGAAAAAATAAATAAATCTAGAAAACATAAGGAGATTGAGTAGATCCTCGTAATATTCAGGGTTGCACTTGTTTCAACCTTTACAAATTCAAATGAGATCCAAATCTGATAACAAGAGACATATATGAGATAGATACCAACCTACTACTCCCATAGGATTTCATACCACTTTCAAAAACATGGTTTCAAATTACTAAGGATAGACTACCATCTAAATTCATGGGGGAAATCACCAATTACTAAGGGACTCAAAGAAAAAAATTCCTTTCTATAGACCTAGAGGAGGTAGGACAACAAAAGAACATCTAAAATATTTTAAATCTACCCTAAGACTCCTAGATTTAAAACATGAGGAAATGGCATGCAGATTGTTTTCTTTTTCACTGCAAGATTCAACTTATGATTGGTTTTTAAATTTTCCTAAAAAATCAATTACATCATGGACTGATATCAAAAGATATACAACAAAATTTATGTAACCTACATTTTTACTTCTTTGTTAGCTTTATAATTGTACCAAAATAATCTAGATTCAATTATTATTATTTTCTTATAATAAACCATTTCATTACCTATCTAACACCACATTATGCATATTCTAGATGGAGATAAATGGTAAATATAAGATAAAAGGATGGGGGAAATGGTAGAATAGGGAATGTTGCTTGTTTTACACACTGATGCAATTCTAGATAACCATTATTTGATATTAGCATATAATAATAAGTACTATTAAATGAAAAACCATAATATTGATGTTTGTAAGATTTTATAGGATTGAATCAAAAGCAAATTACAATATGATGTAATGAACAAAAGAAACAAGTAAACAAACAATTACAAGAAAACAAACTCAAACAAGCAATTTTTTAATGAATGATTTTTCTTTTTTCATGTTCAAGATAGAGACAAGGTAAATGATGTTACCCCAAGAAACTATACATATAAGGGTGATGGATTAGGGACTGATATGTCCTAAGAGATGAAAAAACAAGTCATTTTTGTCCTAGAAAATGACATATGTTGGCGAAACTTGGATGGAAAATGATGTCATTGTTGGTGAGATGTTGATGGTGTTTCATGTATTCGTAATCACAAGGTTGAGCACTAGCTAGAATTTTTTGATTGATTTACAATATTTTGAAATTTTGGAGTTTCTACAGTATTTTTGGATGTTTTTATTTACTTTTTTATGTTTTAGAGGTTTTTAGATTCTGTGATTTTCTAGATGTTTTTGGATTTTAAATTTTCTAGAAGTTTTTGTATTTTTGGATTTATTATATGTTTCTGAATTTTTTTGATTTTCTAGATTTTTTTGTTTTTGTGATTTTCTATATGATTTAGGATTATGTGATTTTCTAGATGTTTTTCTCATTTTATATATGTTTCTAGATTTTGGTATTTTCTAGATGCCTTTGGATTTTATGATTTTCTAGACTTTTTTTAATTTTATAGATGTTTTTTGATTTTATGTGTTTTTTAGATCTTTGGGATATGTGATGAATTTCCCCAAGTAAAGGGGTTTCGACGATTTTCCCTAAGAAAAGATGCATGCAATGGGACTTGGATGATTTTTCGTAATCAAGAATGCATGCTAAAGGACTTGGATGATTTTCCTTGAGCAAAAATGTGTGCATGGGTAATTAGATGATTTCCCCTGAGAAAGGATACATGCAAGGGGACTTGTATGATTTTCCTTGAGAAAGTATGCATGAAAAGGGACTTGTATGATTTTCCCTGAGAAGGGATGTATGTAAGGAGACTTAGATGATTTTCCCTAAGAAATGATGTATGCAAGTGGACTTAGATGATTTTCCCCATGCAAGGATGAATACAAGGGGACTTGTATAATTTTCCCCAAGCAAGGATGAATACAAGGGGACTTGTATAATTTTCCCCAAGCAAGGATGCATCCAATGGGACTTAGATTACTTTCCCCAAGAAAGGATATGTGCAAGGGGACTTGGATAATCTACCTCGAGAAAGGATGCATGTAAGGGGACTTGGGTGATGCACTAGATAGATAGGGACCTAGAAATTTTGATCAAGTTGTCAAGGTATTAATAGGATAATTTATAATTTAAGATGACTAAATGGTCAAATTGGTCGATGGATGATTAATTTTCTAAACATTGACAAGGAAATTATTTGATATCACATCCCCCATCAAGTGATAATTTATTTTTGGGTTGTGGATGCTTCATAATAACGTGGGACAAAAAGTGGAATATAAAAAAATAATATAAAAAGGAATCTTGGTACAATATTGATTATTGCAGTGAGAACAAGGTTTCTAATAGCCATTGTAAAAAGGAGAAAAATGCACATAGATGTTATGAGAAAAGCACAAATCAAGTGTTAATATTATCAAAGGTTATGAAAAATAGTTTCAAGAATGATGATGAGCTAGAAGGTACATCTCATGAGATAAAATATAGACTAAATCAAGAGTGTGAACAATGTCCAAACGACACCTAATAACGTACTAGCCTTTTGTCTCATTGATATCCAGTGTGGGCATGTGAAATTGAACTACTTATTGATGTGAATATGTGACAGGAAATGAGTGAAAGCAAACTAGCCAATGTGTAGGAATTATTGATTTTGATAGTTGATTAGTGGATGAAGGATGGGATAAAGGTGAATTATACATTGCTCCAATTTCAGCTAGATGTTTATATCCCCGATGGATATGTATTTGATTCTTTTCATAGATTGATTTAGTTTCATCTAGGCATCCATAGTCCCAATAGAGATATTGAAGTCACCCGTAAAGAGAGTTTAGATATCACCTTGTTTTTTCTTATTGTTTATTGTCTTTTTATTTTTGATTTTACGACTAACAAGATATTCAACTCACTCGATTGTTATGATAAAGGGTTAAGAACCAATAATATAATTATGTAAATATGTGAAATTGATTGCATTGATAGAATATGTTAGTTTCAATAAATACACTCAGGGTTCTTCATGACAAGATTATTAAGATTTGTAATGATAACATCATTAGGAGGACACTCGTTCTTTAATTTACCAAGGTAATGAAATACTAAGGTCAAAATAATAAAGCAGATACCCTTTCCTCATGATGATTTTAGATAAACTAATAAAAATAGAACCAAAAATATGGTCATGATGAGTGATGTAAAGAATGGATGCAAATGAAATAACATCTATGTGAAGATGAGGCCTTATTGGTATTGTCAATGTTTTGGATATTTTAATGCTTTGTATTTTGTATGATTTTATGAATTTTTGTAGATTTAGTGATTTTGAATTTTGGATATGTTTTAATAATGAGAAGTTGGATTCTAAGTAATCTGTTATGTCTAATTTTATTCAAAATCAATTTATGTGACATCTTGACAAGATATCATTTTGTTGAATCCAAGGAGTGCAGTGATAACTTTGTTATTACATAATATATGCATTTGATTTTGATGGTACCACGTGAGGGGGTAATGGTTGTAGTTGGTTTGGATGGTTTTGGTGGTGGTGTCATGAAATTGATTCGTGGAAGCAAGCTATATGGATAGACTACCTGTTAGAATTTGAGGGTTCTAATAAATACAGATTTAATCAACTTACATATTACATAATGTTATGATAAATATTTAAATAAAGATTACATCATAACATAAGTAAATAAAGAAATACTTACAGGAAATAAATAACACATGTGACACAATATTTATAATGGAAAACACCAATAGGGTGAAAACCACTTTGAAAATAACTTTTTACTTCAGAGAACTTATTTTACATCCAGTAAGATCACCTCCTCTTCTAAAACCCTATTTATTAAGGGTAAAACTAAATCACTTGATTTGCACACCTTTGATATATTTCCTGAAAATATCAAATGAGGACTTAAAGTCCTTTTTATATAATGTGATCGGGTATGTCTCCCGACCCACCTTTTCAACCTAAAATGGTTGACACATACACCTAGGTTTATAATATTTAATATTAGAAATATAATCATTTCATGATATTAAATATTTAACCTAAAGTATATACATAGGTTAGCATATTTAATAATAAAAATAAAAATATTTCATATTATTAAATATTAACCTATATATTAGTGATGGACCCATATACATTAAGGGTTGGCCATACCAATTAATCAGTATGCTCCAACACTCCCCCTTAATGTTAAGTAGGATAATATAACATATGCCAATAGATTACCTGCTCGTGATACACTACAAGATTTATAATCCTTAAACCATAAAGGTTTTAGGTTAACATATCGGTTGAAGGAATTGTAACACCTTCATCATACTCAATTTACCTTTTAGTAAAAAAGGATTTGGAATCCCAAAGATCATCCCATGATCAATGGATAAGTATGATTTGTGAGTTTTACATGTTCTCACAGGTTCTCATAAAAGGTTATTGAACCCAAGCATATAGGAGCCTTTTACAACCAAGGACCTTCTTAACAATATGCTTGTACTAGATGTTTACAGTAAACTCAATAGCATTAAAGAGTTTACTAAAGACCACCTTTAAGATCTTTTTACACTTCTTTCTAAAAAAGAAGCTGAGAAGGTATACATGCCTGAAGGTTTTTTTACACTTTCCCGAAGGTATTTTTTTACACTTTCCCAAAGGTCTTTTAAAAATTATTGAAGGTATTTTTACAAAAACCAAGCTCCATTAGGAGGTGACATTGTCATGCATAATCCCCCTCAATCGAAACTCCGACAATCCAAGCTTTTCATGAAAGTGACAAAACTTTGTAGCACTCAGGGACTTTATGAAAATGTCAGAAACTTACTCTTTAGTCAACACAAACTTGATATTGATGTCATCACTTAGCACCTTATCAAGGGTGAAGCGTATATGTATCTCAATGTGTTTCATCCTTTAATGTTGAACCAGATTCTTAATCAAGAGTAATACAACTCTAGCCACCACATAGAAGAGGAATACTTCCTTTAACTCCCATGTGTATCTCTACCAACAGCCATTGTAGCCACATGGCTTCTTTACTTCTTCCATTGTACATCTTTACCTCAGTAGAAGAAATGGAGACTGTTGATTACATTTTTTGTTCCAAGTAATGGTTCCTACACCAAAAAAACTTGAACACATATCCAATATATTTTATAACACAACATCAATATAGTTAGAATCAACAAAATCCATATAAGATAGCATTTTCATTTTGAGTATAATGCAACCCATAATTGATTGTTCCTTTAATATATCTAAAAATTCCTTTTACAAGATTCCAATGATATCTAAAAAAGGTTCCTGCATAAACCTTGAAGTAATTTCTACTGTATAGGAAATATCTGATCTAGTTATAGTTAGATAAATCAAACTATCAAATAACCTCATATATAAAATAGGATCAACCTTTTTCATATACAAATTTAGGGTCAATATTTATTCCAACTTCCATTGAAGTAGAAAACAGTTTAAAATCAATCATAAGAAACTTTTTCAATACAATGGTTGCATATTTTGTTTTGAAAAATTAAAAAAAGAATGAAATACAGTCATACAAAGAACATGATGTGAGAGACCTAACTCATTCATTTCAAAGTACTGCTTCAATTTCTCTTTAAACCTATGAATTAATTCAGAATTTTCACCATTCATAAGAAAATCATCAAACATATATACATAAAATGATAATATGTGAGCCTTATTTCTTGATTATATATAATTGTAGAAGAACAATTAACAAAACCTAAAATTTTAAGAAAGGAAACAATTTTCACATACCAAGCTCTAAGAGCTTGTTTTAAACCATACAAGCATTTCTCAACTTATAAACATAGTTTTCTTTACCAGTGTCTTCAAATCAGGGTTAATTTTAAGAGACCTCTTGGAAATTGGATTTGGAAAATACCTGACGAATATCCCTGGAACCGGTTTCACTAAAAGGAAAATTTTCTAGTTTTTTCATAACTAAATTTTCACCTGCTATTTTTTCAAGGGAAACTACAGACACTGACGAATAAGTGACGTGTGACAAGGAATCTTGCAGTCACACATCAAAAAATTTTATTGACACGCGACAGAGAGTCTTCTAGTCACGTGTCAACAAACTTTCTTGACGCGCGACTAGAAGGTTTTATGTCACGCGTTAAGCAAATTTATTGATGCACGACTGGAAGGCTCTCTGTCGCGCGTCAAGGAAACCTATTGATAGGTGAAAGGAATATTCCCTGTCATGCGTCAATAGAGTTCCTTGATGTGTGATAGAGAGCCTTCAAGTCACGCGTCAAGAAACTTTTTTGACGCATCTTACGCTTTAAAACCCTAATTTTGTCCTATAAATAGCCTGCCGCCGGTCGTTTTCACTTTTACACTTTCCAGTTCCTAAATTTTCTTGTTTACAGGAATCCAGGTCAGGTATAATCAAGCTCAAGTAAAATACAATGGTGACTACGAGTGCAGCCCAAGCCCAAGATAAAAATCAAGAGGAAAATCCAGTCCAAGCCATATCCAAAGCCAAAATAATCTACAGGAACCTTTTGTGCCCCCACATCTAGACAGTTGTACAAATGAATACGAAATACAAGGATATGCTTAATGCATGTCACTTTGGTGCTCTTGTTAGGATGCCCCATTTCAAAATAGACCATGACATTATGAACTACCTTCTATCTCGTAGATACAAAGGATGATCTTTTTATTATTATTGTGGACAACAGTCAAATGTTTCAATTTGGTGTCGACCCAACTGATATTCATCAGTTAACAAGCCTCCCATTAAAAAATTTACCCATTGTTACAATGAAGGTAACACTCATCAAAGATGATAAGAAGTACCTGGAATCAAATTTTAGGTTCCATGTTGATTGTAAGTGTCAACAGTTTTCAATTATCATTTGGTATTCAGTTTTTTATTTTAATACGATTCAAATCGATAATAATTCCAACATTGTTTTGGCATTTGCAACTCGTGTCAATAAATCTAGACATGGTGTGGATACGCAAGGAATTGTACACCACTTTCTTACCACTATGATTTGCTTCTTTCAAGCCAGAATAGTTTTACAGGGTCGCCAAATAGATATAACAAACTGGGCTATTGCATACATTCTTGCTACTATCGAAAAGTAAAAATTTGATTGGTACACGTTTTTATCCAAAAAAATAAAATTTGACATTACAAATGCAATACTTTTAGAAAAACCAGTGATGTACTCCACAAACTATCTCCTTGACTTATATTACAAGGCCCTTCTAAATTTAAAAGACAAACCAACTCCTACTAGCACAGATGAGCCATTGATGAATTTGTCAATTCTGTTTCCAGAACAACATGCATAAATTATAAAGTTTGTATTTCAACATTAGACTAACAGGATGTTCATCTTGAATCTGATTAAATATTTACTGTTCGCAGAGAATATTTTTGGAGGCTCTTCCTTGAAAAAAGGTAGCATCAAGAGGAAGAGGCCAACAACACGCTGAGACGTTGGCAGATTCACAATCTGAAATGGAAGTTTACTCATCTTCGAACCGCTAACCGTTTGAATTCGTTAAACACCAAAGAAGTAATACCTTAATATTTATTATTTACAAATTCCCATTTTGTATTTTCAATTTACCATTTAAATTTTACCATATTGAATTGACATACAATCGACTATTGTTGACATTACAGACAATTTGGACTATACGTGTACTTCTCAAAGTCAACCGACTTCACCAACTCACTTCGTTCAGTTGCATGCAATTGTCTCTTCTCAACAACCACCTCAGCAATCCCAACAACAAACATCTCAGAAACCACCAATTACTACTCCAATACGGCCACTTCAACCACCATGACAAGCTACCCCTCAACAACAAGGTATTATTTTATTGCTTTAGTACAAGTTTTGAATAGTACTTCATATAATTTCGTAGTTTTTACATAGTTATTACACATTTTTTCATATGATTTTTTCTTGATCTTTTTAGCACATTGCAGTCCTTTCACCTTCTGTACAAACAACGGAACCGCCCCCCCTCCTCCTCCAATAATATTAAAAATACCAACCAGAGGATCAAGAAAAAAGAACATTGGTAAACACATGCCAATTCCTCCGGCCCCTAGTAGGACACTAAACATTGCCTCCTCATTTTGAATTCTAACCCTCTCTCTCGGTGGCTTGCCTAGTGCAATGAGCATATAGGTTTTAAATAATATAACTTTAGATGAAGATTACTTGGGAATTGATAGCAATGACCCAACATGATTTTTCAATACATGTGAGATGATTCAAGGCCAACAAGTATACTTCTATTTCAACATAATTTATTCAACTTTCAGTACATTTCCCTTTAGAATATTGATTTATTTTATCATAAATAGGATCAGGGCACACAAAAGTATAATCAAGTAGCAGTTGATCAACCCGAAAGCCCCCATACCTCTCCAGCGAGATCATCTTCTTCAGATATAGATAGTGAACAATTGCTACCATTTCTTTTAGAGAACTTAATTGGTTACGATTTTCAATCCCATGTAGATGAGTTTATTGTACCTCATATCGGTCAGCTCATAGAATGGGAGAAAAGGGAAAAAGTACTATCAATGAGATAATAAGTCATTTTGAAAATTATTGGCAAAGGGATATTTTATACGCTGCATTCCAGAATCAACATGCGAAGATGGATTCCTTACATACCCAAGTAAGAAGTGGGACTATCACGTATAACAACAACTATAAAGATGACATTTTGGATAAAGCATTAAACAAATTGGAAAATATTAGTGTTGAAGCCTAGGCATATTTTAACAAATGGTCTAAGGACAAGGATCTGGTAGCGATTGCAAATGCCGAAAGAGATAGAACGGTTGTAAGTATTATCACTTCAAAACAATATTTTTTTGTTAATTTGACATTTTCTTATTTTAGTAATATGTTTAATTGAGATCACTTTTTTTGCAGTTGAAATATGAAAATTTGAAGAGTCAAGAAAAGGTTTTCCAAGTTCACTTGGAAACTGCGAAGAAAAGTTTATCCGCAACAAAGAATTTGAAGAAAAATATTATTTTGGTTAACAAAAAAAATAATACACTGAAGCGGATAATCAAAAAGCATGGCTTTGACCCTGAAATTTTATTCAAAACCAAGGAAACTATAGATCCAATTTTTCTATCCCATAGAGATGCAATAAAGGAAGAACAAAGAATTGTAAAGAATCTAGACAATGTTGCAGAAGATCTTATTAGTTTTGGGATTATGCAAGCCATTGGGGAAAGGGGTACATGTGGAGAAGCCATTGGGGAAACTGAAAGGAGTACAAGAGTGGAAACCATTGAGGAAGGGGGTACAAAAAATTGAGGGTTAAAAAATTTCATGATTGAGGGTGGAAAGATTGAGGGTTTGAAATACTTTATAATCTATATTTGATAATTATTATCTGGATTTGGAATTTGAAACTTGAAATACTTTATAATCTTTAATTTTATATCTTCCTTTATATTATGTATAGAATTTGAAGTTTATTATATGGATTTTGAATTTGAATCCTGAAATACTTTATAATCTTTAATTTTATATTTTCCTTTATATTATGTATAGAATTTCTAGATTGTATATGGTGTTTATGTTTCATTTGAATGTGATGGTGCTATGATAATGGTTAATTATTTGTTTTAATAAAATATGAAATATGGTAATGACACAGACATCTTAATATTAAGAGCTAAATCTTCTTCTCTCTAATTATAATGATGATTGCATTAGATGTGGATGATGACATTAGAATAGAATCATAAATATGGATTCATGAATTATATGTGGACTGTAGATTTAGCTTCAAAACGATCATGGAATCTAGAAAATTTAGAATGTAGTATGATAGAGACATTAGAATGGATATAGATGATAATGAATATGATAATGGATAATTGTTTTAATAATAATTGGAATGTAGTCAGGATTGTTTTAAAATAGATAAATAATTATTTTAATAATAATTGGAGTGTCAGGGTTATGATAGCGATATGATAACATTAGATGTGGATGATGACATTTAAAATATAAATAGATATGATGAATTTTATGTGGACATAGATTTAGCTTCAAGCATGAATCGTGGATAATAAATTTTATAAAATTTGGAATCGTGGATTATGAAATAAACATCTATAATATGGAAAAATATTCCTCTTTGTAAAATTCGATTGTGTGATTTTATCCCACAAAGTTTTAACAATATATCAAAGCATTTCGTAAATCTAAAAAATAAATTAAACGTAAGTGTAAAAAATCAAGAAATGTAATATGATAGGGTTTAAGCTACCTCTTGTGTTTTAGATGGCTGTGAAAATTCATATGGAAGGAATATGAGAAATCATCCATCATAGTGTACTAGATCTTTGATTTAAGAAAACTCAACACAAGAAATGGATTAGTAGATAGACGGATGAGTTTCTTGACATTGTCACTCTCGAGAAGTGCAAGCTTCCTCGGATGGATGTCAACCACATGTTAAAAAAATGAAACAAATTAAAAATAAATGTATTTAAATAAATATAAATATATATACATGTAACATCTTTAATGATAACAAGAGTTGAAATTGAATAAATTTAAAATGTAAGGTGAAAAACAATAAAAGTAAGGTCAAGGAGATACCTATTTAAAGTTGAAACAATCCATTATCAGTAGCTTCTTCAAACTTGATGTTCTTTTTTGTAGAGTGTGATGATACGTCAATTCCACTCTCATCATTGGGAACCAGTTGTACTTGTAGTTGTATTATTCACACCTCTTCTTTCGTAAATGGTAATTCCAATGTGTAATTGCTCTGTCGAAAGGAAAGGTTTCAATGGATTAGCGAGATACATAACACCTCATGTAACTTTGCAGATTTTTATGCAACTTGTTTCTCAGTTTTGATTTTATAAATGACAAAGCACTGAAAACCCTTTTGTCCTCCACACACCCCAAAATCATTATCTGGCATAACTCATATAATCTGAAATATTCGCTGATGGCTTCTTATAAGATAGAAATTTGATAGATTCTTCACCACAACCTTGTAATAGCACCGCTTTCAAAAGGTTTGTCTAATTTTTTTATATTTGTTCCTCATTGTTGTTACAAAATTTGTTGATTGAAACTTTAATAAATCAGCATTCAGTAAACTTTTGATTTCAATACCCTTGAACTCTGAAGTCTTTGTAAAATGTTCTATTATTATACCCATGGATTTATGGAAATGTTTTCTTACAAAGTTTGCACGACCACCTTCAATATTCCAAAAATTAGGATTCATCGCACCCATGGATTCAAGAATTTTATATTTGGAGAAACGTTCTCTAATTTCGGATGATAAGGATTCTGAATTTTCTCTAAGCTTTATTCTTGTTTCAAATATAACAGACTCAAAGAGATTATGTGTCACATGGAACATCTTCTCATTCTGATCCTGGAATAGCTTGACATTTTTACAAAATGTGTAGTGGTATGTCCCTAGCATTAACATTGAGGTAGAGGTGATTGTGGATATTAAATCCCAAATAGTTACTGGGACTTTTAAGATATAACAAAGATTTCTAATTCGTCAAAAACAAATTTATCAAAACTATCTTGGGAATAGTACAAGACATCAAGACTTTGACATACCATTTTTCTCATCCGTATAAAATCCACAATATAGATTAATCTCCCATGTGCATGCTTCATTAGTGTATTGGTCTCCTGCAACCTTGGAAGAATACCAACCAATGTAAGTAATGTCTCTAAATCCGTTAAAGGGAACAACAAGTCCATCGCCCTGTCAACTTCATGACGATATTTGTGCATGAAACAAACAAACAAAGGATACTCCTCAAGAACTTTGCATGCAGATTTATACAAAGAGATCTATATTGTCTCAACATCCTTCAGAAGTTTTTTTGCCATTTGTAATTCCAATTATAAATTTTTGGAACTCAAGAAATCACTTTCGGTTGCTTTTCCATATAGGCATGAAGTTCTCTTATAAGGTCTTCTGACTTTAGCAACATTTTCGTAGTTGCTTACTATTTTATACACTAAATTCATTTTGTGATCCATACAGTGAATTGGTAGCATATATGGGGCTACTATTGTTTATAATCTAACACATAGCCCTGTTCTGTTACCCTTGCATGACTGATGCATCATCTGCTCCCATGCATACCAAATTCATAGCAATTTCATAATTAGTCATTCCAGTAATATATTTCAAATGAGAAACAACTATTTTATGTGGGTTTTCAGCATTACAGTTTTCAACCATTTTCATAACACCCAGATATATAAGGTGTCCTTATATGATTTTCTAAAGTATAGACATGGATACATACCCATGCAGTGTTGTCGACCGTTGTCAGATTCTAATAAATATGACAGATTTAGATCAACTTACATGATTATATAATATTACAATAAATATTTCAAATAAATCCCTCTACTATCATCAACATAAGTAAATAAATAAATACTTCCCAAGAAATACTTTCAACACCAAGGAGACTGGGGTAATTATAGTGGAAAACCTCCATTATATGGTATAAAAAAAACTTTTAAAATAACATTTTACTTTAGAGAACTTATTTTACATCCAGTGAGATCACCTCCTTCCTTTGAAACCCTATGTTACCAAGGGTAAAGTAACTAAATCACTATGAGTTTACACATGTAGATTTATTTGATTCATCAAATGAGGACCTAAAGTCCTTTATATATAAGGTGATCGGATATCCTCCCGACCCACCTTTTAAACCTATGAAATGTCTGTGTGACACATACATCTAGGTTTATAATCCACTGCGTAATATTAAAATATAATGCATTTCATGATATTTAATATTTCCACCTATGTGTTATGATTACCTAGGCCATTAGCCCATATTTAATAATAGAAATATAAATATTTCCATATTATTAAATATTAGCCTATATATTAGTGATTGACCCATATACATTAAGGGTTGGTCAGACCACTTAATCCCATTATGTTCCAACCCTACATATTATAAATGTTAAGTGGGAGATGGGATAACATATTCTGAATTAGATTACCTTATAGGTTCGGTACACTACAAGATTTGGCTACCCAATCCTTAAACTATGAAGGTCTTGCCAATGGTCTAGCATATTGGTTGAAGGAATTATAACACCTGTTATCATACTCAATTTACCTTGAGTAGGATTTTGAGCAATATCCCAATCACCTGATCATCCTCATGATCAGTGAACCGGAGTATGATTTATGAGTTTTACATGTTCTCATAGGTTTGCATGAGTATTTGTATGTGTGATCAATCATATAGGATACACTTCTGTATAACCAAGGACCTCCTTAACAGGAATAATCATCTTCAAGATATGGCATATTATTGTAAGTGTCACCTTTAAGATCTTCTACACTTCTATCTAAAAAATAAGTCAATGAGGTATACATGCCTCGAAGGGTATTTTTTTACACATTCCCGAAGGTCTTTTAAAATTTTCTGAAGGTATTTTTACAAAACTGGAAGTTCCATTAGGAGGTGACATTAGTCATGCACACTCTCCCTCAATGATAACTTTGATTAATCCAGAGTTTTTCATGAAAGTGACACAAATTTGCAACACTTAGGGACTTTGTGAAGATGTATTAGCAACTTTTAGGGTCTTCACAGTCTAAGGACTAGCAAACTTGATCATTTATGTCATAAACTTAGCAGTCATGCATCAGCAAGGTGAATCATAGTAGTGTATCAGAGTCAAAATGTGCTATCATCGTCTGATATTGATCATAGATCCCTAATCACAGAGTAATACAACTTTGAACCACAATATAGAAGCAGGAATATTTATTTTAACTATCACTATGTGTATCTCACCAATAGCCGTTGCAGCCACTATGACTTTTATACTTCTGTCACATTGTCAACTTCTCTACCTGTCGCGTAGAAGACAATAGAAACCGTTGATTGCATGCTGTCTGTTCCAAGTAATGGTTCCTACACCCAAAAAAAACTTGAACACATATCCAGTATATTTTGTAATACAACATCAATATGGTTAGAATCACAAAATCAATATAAGATAGTATTTTGATTCTTAGTATAATGCTAACCCATAATCTGATTGTTCATTTAATATTATGCTAAAAATTCACGGTTTTGCAAGATTCCAATTATTGGTAAAAAAAAGTTCCTACATAGTACCTTGAAGTAATTCCTACCTGTGTAAGAAATCATCTAGATCTAGTTATAGTTAGATATGTTTTCAAACTGTCAGGCTAAATCGTGATATAAAAAAGGATCAACTTTTTTCATACTGCAGATTTATAGGTCAATATTTATTCCGACTTCTGTTGAAGTAGAAAATGATTTACAGTCAATCATAAGAAATTTTTTCAATACAATGGTTGCACATTGTGTTTTGAAAAATAAAATTGAATGAAATATAGTCATACACTAGAACATGATCCCTGAGAGACCTAACTCATTCATTTTAAAGTATTGCTTCAATTTCTCTTTAATTCTATGAATTAAATCAGAATTGTCACCAATAATAAGAAAATAATCAACATATATACATATAATAATAATATGTGAGCTTTATTGCTTGATAAATATATCATTGTTAGAAAAAAAATTAACAAAACCTAACAGTTTAAAGAATGAAACAATTTTTACATACTTAAGCTCTAAGGAGCTTGTTTTAAACCATACAAGGATTTTCTCAACTCACAAACATAGTTATCTTTTCCAGTTTCTTCAAATCCTTTAGGTTGAAACATGTAAAGTTCTTCTTTTAAATCAGCAATTCAAAAAAATATTTTTCTACATCCATTTGGTGGATTTCCCACCTAAATTGAGTGGACAATTACAAATAAGGCCCTCACAGTTTTCATTTTAGCTACATGAGGAAAATGTCTTAACATAATCAATACCAAGTTTCTGATTGAAACCTCTAACATACAAGTCTATCTTTATGTTTGTTAATATTACCATCTGCATTATATTTTACTTTGTATAACCAGTTAGACCCTATGATACTTATTTTCTCTAGAGGTGGAACTAACTCCCAGATTTGATTTTGAATTAGGGTATTATATTAAAATTGCATTACATTGATCCACTTCTCATCCTGAGAAGTTTCTTCAAAACTTTGCAGCTCAGGTTCATACAAGGTAATTAATGCATGGTACATATGATGGCTTCTGGTCATTTTTCTAAGGTTAATAGGATTTGAACTTTCTAACATAGATTGAGCCCAATTTAATTTCTTATTTAAGAAGATAAGAGTTTCAAAAACATCTATAGTATCAAAACATCATCATGACCATTTAATAAATCATAATCAAAACCATCATTTAGAAGTATTTAATGAAGTAACTTTCAAGAGAAGAATACAACACATGTAAACATTTCACTAGATTATATTTATACATTTCATATAAGCTTCGATAATTAATATGTCATAACATTTCATGCCATAGTTTTGAATTATTCAAACTTTGAGATATAAAACAAGATGTACAGAAGAAAAATCATCAAAAATATACAGACCATTTTCTTTGAATTCATTCAGCTATTATAATCCCATTACTATCCTTGATATACCAAGTATCCTTCATGTATCGATTCTAGTTGTGTCCATACTTCTTTTATATGTTCGATATTACCAATGTGTAGAAGGTACTCATCGTTCACATTACGCAAAATCATAAAAAGAGCCTCCTGCATTCGTTGCAATAATACATTCATGTTATCTACAGTTGCTTGAAGACCGATGGGAGACAATCTCAGATCCAGAAATATTCATCCATATTTTTTTAAAAATAACACTTTTATTAGAATCGGATCTAAATATTGTAGTTGGTTTCATTCAGGACTTGGGTTTTGTCAAGACAGAAATAGTTGGATGCCATTGTTTTCCTAAACTTGTAAAATACACCCCATTATAATATACAATGTACCATAGAGTTAGATACATATTTATCGATAATAAAAATAATTCTTTTGATAGAATCATATCTAAATTTTATAGATCTAAAGAAACTATTTGATCATAACTAATTTTGTCATTATAATGCATACTAATTAACTTCCCATGATCAAAATAATAACCTGCAATATAAAGGGCTCTGCATTATACCTCAGATCTCTATTAAAAATATTTTTGACCATTTAGAAATGAAGAAGAGACCTCTAAGAATGCATAACAACTTCAAATTTCTGAAAAAAATGATGTAGACAAATCCAACCAACGTAAATTTGACGTCTAAATGACCATCATAATGGCTTATTTTTCAGTCTGTCATGGTGGTCATTTGACCGTCAATTTTAACACAATGAAATTTTTGTAGAACCTGCGAGCTTAAATTTGACGTCTAAATGACCTTCATATTGTTTTATGTTTGGTCTACCGTGACGGTCATTTGACCGTCAAATTTAATGAAGCCAAAAATTGTTGTGTATTTCCAGAATGTGAAATTCTAGAATTTCTTCTTCTGTATAATATTAGGGAGGTTATATTTTAGCATATTATAATAACCTATTATAATTTATAATGTAAACATATATACACTTTTTTATTTTTTTATTTTTTTTAAAAGTATATAGTTTATAGAATGTAAATAAAAAACAACATATAATTCATAAAAATTATAAACTATAGTATATTTTTATATATATAACATAACCCTTATTAAAGGGAACTTTTATGTGGCTATAACTACAAATATTTTAATAAATATTTACCACACTTCACGTGGACCACCAATAAACTAGCCCTTTTTTTTAATTCTCCATTTATACTTGAGAGTTCCACATTTATACCTGAGATATTATCTCATTTTATTTTCCACTCCCACTCTTATATAAAAGAAAACCTTTAAATAGGTTCATTTATATAGTTTTTATAAACTATAAGATATAAATAACTGGGGCCGCCCTCTTACTTTGATAATATAAATGGTTAGGGACACATGTTGGTTTTTATTTAATAAGTATTAAGATTTAAAAAGTAATCCCTTCATGGCCAAGCAATAAATGCAGGCCCCCTTTCCAAAAAAAAAAGTACTTAAGATTTTTTTTAAACATATATAAACCAAATCTAATTAAATTTATATTTTAAGCAATTTAAACTAATCATATATAAAATATGATTTAAACTTAGGTTTGTTTCTTTTTTTTTAACTATATATGCCTAGATTTATAAGTTAAGTTTAAATATGATTTAAACTTAAGGCTTAGAATATGGTCTATTGACTCTTCCCTCAATCCCATGTAATTTTAATATGGTTAAAGGCTTTATATATATATATATATATATATATATATATTTTAAAAAATATTTAAATTTTAATATGATGTTTATATAAATTATTATATAAACATTATTATATATATATATATATAATTTTCAAATTAGATAGGATATAGTTATAGATTAACTATAAACTATAGTTTTTTAAATTGAATCCTGTTAGAGGGGACCAAAGAACACGGGTATGAATTTACCTTCCGAAATATTTAACCTGCAAACATTTAAAATTATAGAAAACATGAAAATTATTTCATATAGTAATAAATCTTTTATTTTTCTATATGTGATTTTCACGCAGGTAAATATTTGAAGCCCCTTTCACTTATGCACACATCAATCTCCAAAAAAACATTAATTCCATATAATTTACAAAATATAAATGAAAGTAAGAATCATATCATATTACATCTCCCCCCCCCCCAAAAAAAATAGGGATTTAAAATTGAAAAACCCTAAAAAATTTACTTGAGAGTTTAATTACACAAATGTAATGCCAAAATAAATTGGGGAAAAAAGAAGAGGACCATATACTTTTAAATACCCTTTGGGGTTGGTTGAAAAAACTCGTACAAATTAAATAAATAAAATACACAATATTTGATCTTAATTTATTTAATTTACCTCGCTCTGTTACCATGTTAGAATTTGAGGATTCTAATAAATACAGATTTAATCAACTTACATATTACATAATGTTACAATAAATATTTAAATAAAGATTACATCATAACATAAGTAAATAAAGAAATACTTACACACTATTTATAGTGGAAAACCCCGATAGGGTAAAAACCAATTTGAAAATAACCTTTTACTTGAGAGAACTAATTTTATATCCACTAAGATCACCTCCTCCTTTGAAACCCTATTTACTAAGGGTAAAACCAAATTACTTGATTTGCACACGTTGATATATTTTCCACCTTTTCAACCTAAAATGGTTGACACATACACCTAGGTTTATAATATTTAATGTTAGAAATATAATCATCTCATGATATTAAATATTTAACCTAAAGTATATACCTAGGTTAGCATATTTAATAATAGAAATATAAATATTTCATATTATTAAATATTAATCTATATATTAGTGATGGACCCATATACATTAAGGGTTGGCCAAACCACTTAATCATTATGTTCCAACACTAACATTGGATATTGTGTAGATGTTGAAAGAGACATCTTCGTTAATGATGAATGTTGATTTTTATTTGTTGTGCATGTTGACAAAAAATTGTATCCTTGGCCATGGTGACCTACATGTTTATAAGTAGGTGTATGCTCGTAGATTCATTTTTTATGGATGCCTAGGTATTCTCTTATGTAGTTTATGTTTTTGAGCATCTTATGGTTGATAGGGTAGTCAGCTAGTTTGAAACTTGATGAAAGGCCATTGTCACTAGGTTGATGGATTTTTGAGTGTATGATTACCTTATCTATAAGGATACCTACCCTTATTAAAGATGAAGTTCCTAATTCATAGGATCTTTGATTTTTGTGGCTGTGCATGTCGGAATTGGCATGGTTTTGAGGAAGTGGGAGAAGCGTGGAAACATGAAATTCATTTTTAATTTCACATTGTCCTATATACATGGTAATGATTGTGAAATGGGATTTATATGAAGATGGTATCTCGTCAGTTTGAGATGTATATGGGAGTTCATTTGGTTTGGATGCATATGAGTTATGGTTAATAGACAAGTTTCTAATCAAATTGTGAAATGTGGAAGGGTTAGTGTTGTTAAGGACACTTAACTCCTGAAGGGCCTTATACAAGATGTCCCTACAAACATTAAATGTTTTGAGAATATCGTATATGGAAATATGTATGAGAGCCTTATCAAGTTGTTGGATAGGGATTTATGGTCTCTCAGGAGTAAGCAAAGGAGGTTATTGGGAAATGATTTCAATTTTCCTAGGTGTGGTGGCACAACATAGGGATTTGATTTTAATGGATTTTAATTGATTCATGGTAATATTTTCAAGCCTAATAAAGGCATCGTGATTGATGTTCATTGTGTGATGTAATTTTGATGGTGGATTTTTCATATTTGTTAGATGGTATACTTGATATTCTCCTAACAATATTCCAAACTTAGTTTTAGGTTGTTTTAAGCCCAAGCATCTCTCAAACCTTCAACCATTATGCTAATATTTCTCTCCTCTACATTGGCCTTCATTTAGATGGGTATTTAAGATATATTTACACAGGAATAGATATTTACATCTTGTAATTATACCTTTCTAAACACCCCTTACACATATACTTATAAATTTAAATTTTTAAGTATTGACTTTTGGAGGGAAAATCAATATACAACTCCTATGACTTAAACAAGATAGAATGAATCTGGGTAAGGATTATTATTAGAAAATAAAAACTCATAATACCTATCACACTATATCCCCATCAACCATTCTCGATTGGAATGTATAATTTTACAATATACCCTACACTATAAAGGTTTTTTGGACAACATGAATTATATTAGGCTCTCACATTTAACATATTTATAAAAATGGGATCCCCAAAAGAGTGTGGTTACACATTTAAGGACCCTCACCTATAGGTATCCTAATATTTTTGTGCATTCCAATTCCCCAAACAATCCAATCCATATGAACCCAACATGTGTGCAATATGTGTTTGAAAGGATGAGAAGGGTAGGAATCCATATAGTTGAGCATGGTCATGTACCACATGTAGGAACATATAGTATACTTTATTCACTTAAGGAGAAGGAGAATTACTTAATATATAGATTATTCTACAAGGAGTACCTCCTCCCTATTATCCTATGGCATCTAGGACTCCAATGAGTCTTATGCATTCTAAGTATACTTCTCTAGGGAATTTTTTTATAATCTTACTTCATGCTTCATTGATTTAAACACCCATATATTTAAACCCATTTTAATATTAATCTCTTTAACTTCATGCTTCACTTATTTAAATACCCAATATATAAATACCAGCATAAATCTTAAATTCATATCTCATTCTTCTTTGTTCTAAGATCAACCAATTTAGGACTTGCATAAATCTGAAATTGAATCCATCCGATAACAATCATAAAACCATGTGTAGAAGTATGAGATTCTACGGATCCTAGTTGATCCCCATCAAACACTCTTTACGAGCTAGTACATCATGTGTATCATTTGGTTTTCCTTTTTAAAGTATTAAAAATCAAGTATAATTTTCTAAGTGCAAGCATGGAACTTAAACATTCAATCCCCTCCAGGAATCTAGCATCTTAGATCCTTGGTGAATCTAGGACAATATAATCAGCAACTTACACTACTTTGCACAAAATTTCGAAGACATGTATGCCATGCTCGGTTCCGTGGTGACACACTCATCGTTAGGAACTTGTCCATCACCTGATTCTATTATATAGATTCCCTTCTAGTCTTAGGTTATTAAAAACATCTACATGTGTAGAGTCTTTTAACATGTTCAATATATTTGTTGATTACAATTCTAAATCTACATACTGATTTAATTTCCTTTTCAACATTAAATTGGTACTTAACCATACCACTAATCTTAATTCATACATAAAACATACTTGAACCCATGGCTTTACGATAGTTACGATTAGAGGATCTTGACGAGTTATGACACAACTAAAGGGTTGAATACATAATATTTATTTCCTTTTTAAAACAGTCAAGTACCTGTAATACCCTCGTTGGTAGGTTTCGTACCTAAGAATCTAGTGAGAGTTCGTAATTGTTATTTACTTAATTAGAGATATTATCTTATAACTTAATCAATTATGGGTTGCAGATTTAAATATGCATAAAGTATTATCCTATAATCATACATTGACCATTATTTAAGTAAAAACCAATAAGTATAGTATTCATCTTATAAAATTGAATTCTAAATAATGCATAAACTCATACCTAAAAGTATCAACTTATGTTCATTCCAAACAATTGCAATTATTTACATATGCATGTATCATTATAATATATGAACATATGAAGCACCTTAACAGGTTATAATCACTATTTTATTTGTTTGTAAAACAGACATACTTATCACCATAATTCATATTATCACACCAGTGTATGTACATGAAGGTCAATTATGTATATATTAAAACTCATTTACAACATTGGGTATGTGTATTCAATATCACAGAGGTATAACTCAGTACCTTAATGATGCAGTAGAGCATGTATCAATCAATAAGTACTTCATAACTACATACTTACTAATGGATAACATTAGTTTCATAATTCATATTCAATCTATTCACACAAGTATAATATTTCACTTACTAGAATTAATTTCAAGTAGCACACCACAATCCATAACAAGTATGTCAAGATATGTTTATAATTACATATATATATCACTTTATTAACTCATACACTTTATTCTTGAATTGAAAACAACCAAGTAATCCATTCAATCATTCTTAATACATTATGTTTGTTTCATGCCACTAATACATCACATTCTTACATGGATTAATATACCAGAATATTCCATCTTATTTTCAGTCATTCATGATACAAAATTAAGAACTTTCCATATAAGTATTTCTGTAATTATAACACAACTAAAGGTTGAATACATAATATTTATTTCTTTTTTAAAACAGTCAAGTAGAGTCTTTAAAAGCTAATCATAGGCACTCGCTAGAATCAAAGTCTTGACAATAATAAAATATATTTTTATGGGTCACATAAAGCATAATACAACAATTTGTAATTAATTTTCAAACAATCATGAACTTATTTAGCCAAATACAATGTTATCCTAATCTTTAACTTCTTTCGCAATATATCACAAAACCTACAACTGAAAATGGTAGTGTACAACAACATTGTACATAATCAATCCAAATTGAACTGGCATGATAAGACGTATCTCCACCTTAGTAATTTAAGCTATTTAATATTTACATAAATGAAAGCTGCAATAATTTGAACTATAAACATCATAATAACTTTGCAAAAAAATTAACATCAACAGGGAAAAACAACTTACATCCATCACTTCATCTAGCATTAATCATTTTTATTTCCTTAATGGAAATTCCAAACCTTAATAATTCATTCCAGAAATATCATCAAGATCACATCCTTGAAACTATTTAGTAATACACTCATCAATTATTCAAAATATAATTATGCTACTCGTGTATAGTTTTATAGAACAAAATACTATTAACCTTGCTAAGGGATTTAATTGTCCCGCAGCATCCCATATCATGCACATATATATACATATATATGTTATGTGTGTGTGTGTGTGTGTGTGTGTGTGTGTGTGTGTGTGTGTGTGTGTGTGTGTGTGTGTGTGTGTGTGTGTGTGTGTGTGTGTTTGTGTATGTATATATGTATATTCATTCCCATTTAGTTCAATGGTTTATATAACGTCACAGTCAAGCCAACCAAGGGTTACTCAAGCATTTGACCTGAATCAATCAGTAACGGGTAGTTGTAATAAATACTGTCATAAATTATTTACCTTCAATAAGTTAAACATAAACATTACATTTCTATTACCACGGAGTAGAGATATTTCCTCCCTTAATATCAACTCTCTGATTTTGCTAGCGGAAAATTGTTCATATATAGGTAATTGTTATTTACCTTAAAATAGACTAATTGACAACTCATAAAAAGTGATTGCCTTGCGAACAAGAATGGGATTTTCCCAAGTTATTCCCAAGCCTATCATCGTCGACAAAAAGGAGTCATTAAATAAAGGTATTGTTTTGGAGATATTCCTGAAGGCCAACAACCATTCAACCAACAATATCAGCCATCAAACAAATCATACTGTTGCCAAAGATTCCAAGGCCGAATCATAAAATAGTCAGGTCCCTAAAACCAAATGGTTTACCTGATTCAAACCGGAAGATTCATAACAAGTTCCAATAACCAAAATATATTTGTCTCATATAATACTCAAGTACTACGTACTAGAACTATACAACTTTATATGGAACCAAAAACACAGTCATCCCTTTTTGGGTAACCCTCTAAGGGTTCTAACCCCAAAGATATAACAGTTAATACGCATAACACATACCTCTAAAAATGTTATAACACACACCTATAGACCATGCCATGATTGATAGGCTCTATTCTATATTCATATCAATTAAAATAATAGTATTCGACTTTTTAAGAGAGTATAACCAAAAACCAGAAACCCTGAATTCTTCAATACAAGGAAAACAAGGGTTATGTTCCATAAAAATAGAAATGGTGTGGGGACAATAATATCCCCAAAATAAATTTATATGATACTATAAATATAGATATCCAAAAATAATATCAATTTATCCAAACACCCCTAGTGGCAGAGTTCAAATCATTCAACACAGAAATCTCAAGGAGGGTTTTGCATAACCAAACACAAAACACTTTTACAAATATTTATTTCATGGTAATATTTCATTCTAATGTATTCAGAAATTAAATTATAAAACCCAGATTTAATCTCTTTTACATAAATCAATATCATCTCAAAAACATTGCCACAAAAGCGATTAAGAACCCCAGAACTATGAATATCAACAATAGCATATCACAGAGTTTAATTTAAGAAAATAGTAAGAAAAATAAACAAATAAGGGGGAGATGGGTTGTATCATTCCTGAGATGGGAACTTGAGTTCTTCTTCCTCTCCTTCCAACAAGTGCTAACACATCTCAACAACCAATGGCATTGAAACTTTTCTTCCAGCTACTCGTTGATTGTGACAACAAAATCACAATCTTCCTTTCACTAGATTCTCCTTAGAAAAACCCGAACAAATACCCTTAAATCATCTTAACAGTGTCGATAATAGATTTAGAAGGAGTAACTTGCATGCCAAATTTCACAATAATCAAACAAAGAGTTCTAAGAATAGCAATGCCCTTTGTGCAGAGCTCCAAAATCGCCTTCGAACAAATGAACAATAAAACTAGAAACCACTAAACCACCACAATTCCAAATTTCCATCAACCAACCCTTGCATGTCCCAAGGTCCATGGGACAATATTAAATGTAATTAATGAATGGGAAACAATGTCATTCCCACCTAATTGACCGACCACCTTTCGCCATTTTAAAATTTAGCATGCCATAATATCTTTTAAACATTATCACTAACTATTGGTTAGTCACGAAAATAACAACGTCCATCTATTTTATCTCTCCAATGTAATGGTTAGAGATACTTAATAAATGCACTTAATAAAAATAACATTAAGTACGTGTTGAGGCGGTGGTGGTGACATCTCACTACTTAACCCATATACTAACAATTTGAACCATAGATATTAGTTTAGAATGAATTTAGGCCCTCAACTTAATCAACCCCTTTAGAATTCATGATAAGGCTTACTATTATAGGTCCAATCCCTTAAGTATTGAATTTCATAAACCTTTAGATCAATATAGGTTTAGGTTCTAATGAATTAATGCCCATACATTTAAGTTTTAAGTTTTATGTGATCAACAATTTATGTGACTAATAATGTCACTCAAACATCTTCCTTCGCATGTGGTCGATGGTATCGACCTTTATATTAATAGATATTTCAGTTTCTAAATTTCAACACGTACATAGTCCATTTAGCTATGATAGGTGTCTTTAATGAGGTCAAGGACCAAGAACATTCTTATAATTATAAAGTCCTGCAAGAATGGCTTAGAGAATAACCTTAATTCATAGTCTAAGAAAATGTTTTATTGATAAAAAATGGTCCTCTAATTATGCTCCAGACCTTATATTATAATCAAGACCCAAGATTGATAGCAATGAAATATCCTAGTTTATTTACCTTAGTCATTTTATCCTAGTCCAAGGGTATAAGGTAAAGCAATCATGACCTAAATTCATTATTATAGTCATTTACTACTATGTCATGTGACTTATTATCTTAATGTTTGTAATAACAACAATATTATTCGAAGATATCATCAACAAAATCCTAATGTCGGGTAACCACAATATCAACTTTAGTCTTTAATAAACATATTAATGCCTTTGTATTCGTCTCAGATCATTATTGAACTCTTTTATTATCATTTTCCTTCATGTCATGATTGGTCGAGGATGATGATCTAACAAAATGAGTTTTATTACTAAGTATAGTGATGAGTTCATACAATCTAAGGAAATATCCTTGAACATAAAGCACTAAATTCGTTAGTTAATGACTTACCTAGTTATAATATTAGCTGAATTTGTGGGGTGTGACACTCCAGTGGGTCTTATGTATTCTAAGTATACTTTTATAGTGTGTACTGCCTAGTTTATTTCCTCTTAATGGTGTAATTATGGGAACTCGAGTAGTGATAACATCATGTTTTTATGTAATATTTTCCCCTTATCCTATGCCAAATTTATCAAATATGGAAATTCCATTGGTTTCTCCTATGATTATTGTTGGTAAGACTTAAGTGTTGAGACAATTTTCTACTATTATTTATGTTCTTATTACAAACACAGTTCATAGTTTGAAAAAGCTTAGGTACTTTGAACTATGATTGGTGTGGATCACATCACAACTAGAGTAAACAAACTTTGAAAAACACATGTTGCAAATGATCACATAGTCCACTAACTTCATTGTGTGGCCTCGTCGTTTGTGACTGGCGAGGGGATGTAGACCCTTGTCCTCTTTCCTATTATTGGTGTTTTCCATCCTCCGTACATGAATACATATTGCTATACTCAGTACATACATGTGATCAGTGATGAACCTTCAATGATTTCCATGGCATCTGTCTTACTATCCCATCCCTTCTTCCAATGTTTCCGACTTTCTATTTATTGGACGTCGGGTTTCATTTGACACTTATGTCTTCCCATAAGGATTCTTCTTATTGTCATTTTCAGACACTTTTGATGACATTGAAGTATATCAAACTTAATGTAGAGAGACTATTCCTTTACCTCTCCTCTTGCTTCCATTGTGACTTCAAAATGACATCACATTACAACATTATCTCAGCCCACTTATGTATTACTTCATACAATAATCCACATCGACCCGACCAATTGTTGATCAGTACTTAACTACTACTCTTTAAGACATACATTATTGACCAACAACATCCTATAGTATAGTACTTAACTGACAATAGATATTGACGATGATGACATGGACTAACATATTTCCATGACCTCTAAAATGATATTGACTATTGTATCTCCCACCCCAAAATCTTCCTACACATTTTTCGAAGTTATTTACATACCTTATCTATGGTCATTCTATCTGTGTAGGTTGTCATAAATAATCACTCAACTCTCTATACTATGAATTTTCTTACTTATAACTAAATTGACACCACACCTACAAATAAAACATCTAGAAACTATTGGACTAATACACTATCATATAATAAACTACTACATCTGTTCCTTATCCAAGAAATATGATCGACACATCAAGAATTGGGGACCATAAAACAATAAATGGTTATATCAAAAATTGAATCAAGATGATCACAAAGTTCTAGTCGGTGTGAATCCCCTGAAGTCGCATATAAATTATAGTTGAACATAAAGCTAAATTGGTATATTCTGTAACAACAAGTGCAAAGTAAAAAAAGGAAGAAAATGACCTTTCAATGTACTGTAATAAAATTACTTAGATAGATATGAGATATCAATAACAATATAACAGGGGAAATAACACCAAAATATAGAGAAATGATCACAATAGTGCAAGTAGAATGACTTCATTATCACTTTACAAGAGGGCAACCTCCAAACAATACAAGGAAATATTTCAAATGATTCAATATGCCATAAATTCATATTCCCCCTACTCTACATGAACTCTTATATATAGATTTAAAGGGATTGTATACTGATTCCAGAAACATAGATGAGGCCGACCCACTAAGTATATGAAAGCATGAATATCAAATGATATGACATGAGTACAATTGATAGTTAGCGTCAAACCATTTTTTAATTAATTGAATACCTATGTGCCCTGTTAGCATATTTCCTTCCCAATTCCCCACTCATAGGTTTTAGCCCATAGTCCCATGCATAGGGGAAAGCTAAATTTTTTGAGCAGATGCGAGAGTAGATACAACGTATTACAAGAAGTATTTATGTCTCATTCTATTATGATTCACATGATTTTTTATTTTTTCTATGTGCAGAGATAAAATACAGAAGCTTTAGCGTAGGATCCCATGGGGATCCCACGTAAACTTTGTGGATGGAAAATTGAGTAGGAAAACTTAAACAATAGAGCAGTTTGACACAAGTGTCAGTTTAAGCTCATCTAAATCTTTTAAGCAGTTGATTTGTTTTTGTGCCCGTAGCTACTTTATGGGGCTAGAGATCATCTCCCTATAGTATAGCCAATTTCTCATGAAATCCATCAGGTGACTTTGTGATAGTTTTGAGCATCATAATTGATTTTTTTTGATGGGATGCTTCATTGATTTCCCAAATAAATAGTTTGAGCAGTATGCCCCCAGTGACATGTAGACCTCTAATGCTCTATAGAAGCCAAATTGACCAAAACTTACCAAGTTTTGATGTTGGATAGAAATGAGTGTATGCACATTGATAGATCTCATATTAATAACCACATATTTGCAGAGTGGAGACTACATAATGTGAATAGTCAACGCATTGATCAGAACACACATTGTATTGAGATGAAAAAGCTCTTTAATTGTGTTATTTTTTGGAATGGGATCACCAAATAACCACGTGCTCTGGAGTGGGATCACCGAATAACCACGTGCTTGGAGTGGGTCCAAAACTAAGTTGAATCTCTTAATACAATTTGGGTTTGGATCAAATGAGGTAGAGATTGTTCCTCAGGGGAGGAAAGTCTAGATCATTTGCTCCAACACAAGAATAACCCACAAATTTTGGATTCAAAGCAGTATTCAATTCAGAAATGCAACTAGAAATCTTCAGGGGTGTTCCAAAAAAAGAAATGAATCTATAGTGTAAAATCCTCTTTCGCTGATGGAGGAATACAATATATAATATCTAATCTTACTAATCAATTTTTTCTTGATAATTATATCTACACTCTCAAATTAAACGAATTATGCTCTAATAATGAACAATAACACAAATGGTGATCATACAGCCAACTTGTATGAAATCTTGAAAATCGTTGTACTTGGAAAATTCCTACTCTGATACCAAATGTGGTGTTTGGTTCAGAATCAAGACACATATGTGTAGTTTCAATAATTCTTCATCTTGAGTCATACACCCCTACATTTAGGTGCTAGCTATAGGAAATATGTTATATTCTATTAAAATAGCAAAAACCTATGGAGATTCTTAAATACCAATTCCCTAGATAATTTGGGAAATATAACCATAGTCTTTACACATCAAGTTTTACAAGTTGTATCTAACAACTCAACTCACCAAACTATTCTCCTATTTACATTATTAGTATTATCCAAAATAGATATAATCACTCATATATTAATTTGTAAAATTCCGTACAGAATATCATGAAGCACTAATATTTCATAACAAGATTGTGGAGACTTTCGTGGCCAAGTGTCAGCTATGTAAAACTTGGGATTTCATCAAACCTTAGGCTATTGTAAAATGGTAATACCCCAATGTTGATGTATCATTCCCTAATATTGGAACCTAATTAATTACTATTAGAATTAGTTTTAGTTATTGTTGGAGATCAGATATGCACCCCTCCTGATTCATAGAAAACTTAGGGATTTTGAGGAAACATGGGACTATCTCCACATTGTTTTGGGACCTTGCAAACTGAGAGAGACCTCTAGAAAAGTTCAACTTCCTCTACCTAGTTCTACTGCTAAAACTACCACTAATGCTGGAAATGAAGCTACCTAATTCTAAACTAACATTCCAAGGGACCAAGGTTAGAAGGATATGCATAATGAAAATCCTAAGCTAAAAGAGTGGTGATTATAGACACTAAATCATGCACTTTGGGTAATTATTTAGTCCCGGTTTCATACTACTATTCATATGGTTCTTGAGTGAAAAAGAGTACTAATTAACCCATGTTTTTGGCCATCTTGCATTTATTTGTTGTTACTTTCGATCTTGCACCTGCACTTGCCCAATCTGTATTTTTATAATTATTTTTCCCTATTTTTGACTAGGGTGCCCTAGGAACCCTAGTCCTCTCTGGGATCCCTAATCCTCTTTGCATTTTCCTCTCACTTTTTTGGGATCTTTCTAGCCATTTGAGCTTTCTATATTTTTAGCAGTCGGTATTTTCAGGGTTAATTACAAAATTAAAGAAAGAGAACTATATAAATATAAAGTTACGAGGCCATAATGAGGGACCAAACACTAAGCACTAGTGTCACCACCTAAGGTTACATCCATCAAAGGATTCTATTACTCCATTTACATCCATCTAGCTCCATCACAATGAAAAAAGGTTGGTTCATCTGCATCACACTTCATAGAATGGGATTTTATTCTATTCCATGCACCATTTACTTACATTCTACATCTAGTTATTTCTCACTACTCATAAAGTGTCACTAGCACAAGAGCACCTAGGGAACAATTTTACACACACACACACACCGTGAACTACATTGGGTTTGAGATGTAGTGCATCGCTCAATGATAAGTCCATACATTTGGCAGTCAAGGACAGTCCTACCCCTTTATATTCATCTTTCTTTTTTCAAAGTTTTGATTCTTTTCTTGGGGTTTTACAACTAATTCTTCCATACTAGGTTTACAGTGACATCCAGCAAAGTTTATCGACATACATGTGACTAAAGGTGAACATAGGTGAACATTCAGTGACAGCTCATATGAGTTTCTCTAGAGTCATTTCCGTAGATAAAGGAACCTAGATTGCATACTAGGGTACCCCAAGTGCCCTAATCCCTTTCCCAAGCACCCCAGTCCATTCAAAAAGCTCATATCTACATTTTCTCATGCTCCTATGCGACAGTTTCCCCCTCCTATTCATCTAGTCTCCACTACAACACATTCCTACAACATCGACGAATCAGCTAAGGCCATCTTAACCCTCTTTTCACATTAGTATTTCAAATTTCATATTATACTTAGTTTTCTTGGGTATAATTTTATTATTTCATTATTGAGTTATTTTACTACTCCTATATGTTCCATTGTAGTTTAATCATTTTGGTGAACCCATCCTTTGACTCCACCTTTTTTAGGGCTATTATCCTCATCTTACCATGGCTCATTTTTATGGTGACTTTACTGAGGAACATCTTAAATCCCTTAATGATCATATCATTGAGCATCCCCAATATTTATACTTACTCTTACACACTTCTGGGAGCAAGCTATAATTTTGGCAGAGCTCATTGCTTCTCCAGATATCTCCACTTCCATGGCTACTCAACCACTTACTTATACTCTACCACCCATTTCTAGCATCCATGTTTTTGTTCCTAATCCCACCAATAACTTCACACCACCTCTTATCTCTCACACATGGCAAGTTTCTTCCATTGACACTTAATACTAATCCACCCTCTATCAAGACCTACAAGAACAAATTCCTTAATTGAAATAGGATACTTCTCATGCATCTCTATCTTTGGACTTCACTTTGTTGCTACATACTCCATTCGTACATGTTGTATCCATGTATCCACTTCCTCAAAATTTCGTCACCCCTAAGATTCCCATTTTCAATGGGAATGGTGATCCATAAGAGCATCTGCAAGAATTCCACATGGCTTGTCTAGATTTTGTAGATGATCATATCCTTTTGGCCAAACTTTTCCCCCATAGTCTCCATGATTATGTGATGTGTTGGTTTTATGACCTACCTGTCCATTTGGTAGTCTTTTTCATGCATTTGGAAGATGATTTTATCATTCAATTCTCCATCAACAGTAGCTCTAAGATATCTTATTCCCAACTAGCACAACTTAAACAAGGATCTAACAAACACTTAGAGAATTACATTTTGTGATACAATAAAAACTTAGCACAAATGTCAAATGTGTTTGTGGAATTTGAGCTTCATGATTTATTCATCCAGAGTATATTACCACTTCTCTAGGAAAGTGTTCTCTTTGAGACCTCTCCTTTATTCGATCAACTCTGCCATACTCTTAAGATCTGTGAAACCAAACTCTTTTCCATCGGTAAACTTAAATATCAAGAGCAAGCATCATATTCTACACGTTTTCAAAGTAATTCAACATTCAAACCACCTACAACCAAACCAGCTGACATAAAAAATCCATGTTAATGCATTATCTACTACCAAAGAGCTTCAGTCCCAACCACCTCAACATACATTCACCAAATTCCCTATGGCCCCACATCTCATATTAAAGCAGCTACTGGAGAACAATATTATTACACTTCCTCCACCTCTTGAATTAGACCCATCATGACCAAAAGGAAGGAATTACAATGATATTTTTTTATGTGACTATCACCTGTGTATGGGACACTCTACAAATAGGTGTCTCAAGCTCTACACCATCATTCAATATCTTATCGATAGCAACAAACTTGAGTTTTCAGAACCTATAGACTCTATACTAGTCAACAAACATTTTAATCTCAAACTATCTAATAACCTGCTTCCACAATATGACAAGAAAGTAGTAGAATCTTCAGCTAATCATGAATTTCATGCAGTGCCTCCTCTTGAATCAAGGGCTCTTGAATTTCTAGTTACGTATACTAACACTTATCTGCCGGTCATCTCTTTCTTTGGCCATAAATATCATGCAAATTTCAGTTCTTATCACTTCCTCTATTAGATTGGTCTATATCAATAATACCAAGGTTGACCCATCCTTTCCCATCAGCACATGTTCTATACCACTTCTCATCATTATTGGCTATCCACTATCATAGATCTCATATCCAATGAACAATTCATATGGTGTCATCAAGCTTTGTGTTATGATAGTACATCTTACTATGCTTTTACCCTTCCTTGTTGGACAAATGGTTGACGGTTGTGACATACTTCTAGGCCTCAATCGGATTCATAGTTCTAAGTCCATCATCTCAATGAATCATTTGCGACTCAAATTCATTCATAACAATCAATTTATATCTATCGATGGTGTGCCTCCATCGACTCCATGGTCTTCATCTCCTTAAGCACCGAGTAATGCATCACCTACTTCATCTAATACATCACATTCCACGTTACTTAAAACATGATCTACTCCTATTTCACATACTCACACGTAATCTACATAGTCTCACCACTCTTCTAGTCCTACACATCTACATAGGCCCATTCCTAGGACAATCATAGCATCTCGATGTAAATCACCACCTCATTTTGTTCCACATTTTTCCTCGCATATATATCCATTGCATGCGCATCATGTTACGCCTACACGCTTGTTATATACTCATCCATCGCATGTGCATAGACTTCACTTACCTAAGCAGCATCTATCTACTATACCACCACTACTAGAACATGGTCATATGCTTTCATCACCACTAACATCAGATGAGGGACCTTCATCCTTCACTTTCATTAGATATTTCATTCAATCAAACGTACTTAGGGGGAATTATGTTTATCTCTTCCACCCCCCTCCCATTAGCTCATTTTCAATCCTAGCATGCACTTTAGCATCATCACTACCCATTAACACACTCTTGTTATTTATTTTACACTTGACTGTTGAGGGAATTCTCTACACCTGAAACTCACACATTGCACGGTAGAGACTACACACTACACATACTACGGAATTTACACATCTACTTGTACGCGCTACACTTACTACCTAATGACAAACTCTAGTCATATGGTTCATACTAGACTATTAAGGGTATACATCACCAATGGACCTCATCACACTCACACGTTCATCATTCAATCATATCCGTCATGCGACATTCCTAGTTTAGTGATATACGTCATATGCTACATAGTCACTTCTGTTATCATCACTTAGTGGTATACACTTTAGGATACGTAACCATTCCTTCTTCTCATCTTGTAATGATAAATGTCGTAGGATACATTGCCAATTACTTAAGCATCATCATCAATGATTCTGATCATCTTTTAGTGATATACGTTATAGGATAAATCATCAATCCTTTGATCATCGTATCGTGATATATGCTTAGGCTATAGTATCATGCACATCTCATCTCTATGGTGCATGTCATCACTACACATTCACCACGGCGTGCTACACACAACACATATTTCAACCATTTCCCAACAATGCACTCTCATTTATAGTTCATTATTGACTACTGAGGGGGCATAAACAAATGAACCTCATTGCATACAACTCCATTCACTCAGGGGGCATGCAGCTCCTATCATTTTCTCTACTTTCTGTTCTACCTCATCCATGGTATACTACATTTTTTGGTTGTTTTTCCTCTTGTTTTAATTTACTTATACATGTTCGTCTTATTACACATGCTAGATAGATTTATTATATGTCATTATCTTTACCATATACACATGTGTGTTCACATATTTTTATAGTTTTGATAGTAGATACAGAGCTTCCACATGTAGCAAGATGCTTGACACACTACCTATCCTGTAACGTGTCCTAGGGGCATCCACTTTCATACACTACATGTGTTATTATTTCATAGCACACTACTTTATCAGTTATACACACTTTTTACAAACACTTTATCTTTATACCATGTTAACTGGTGTTTCATGTGTAGCATTTGTTTGCAATATTACTTGCTACCATGGCTATTTGTTTATTTGTCCTTGCTTGTCTCTATTTTTCATTGTATGCGGGCATAGCCCTTTGTTTTGTTTGCACACTTTATTATTTTTTTGTGGCCACTACGGCCTTGAGTGTCTTACAACATCGTGAGTGATGTCCCATGTTTACAACCCACTTTTCATGGTCTATGATTGGATTCTTGTGTGTTTACTTGCATTCTATCTTACACATTGTCTACGTAGCTTACATTTTTTCCTCTACATGCATGTTTTTTCGTACAATTTTTTTTTGCTAGCCACTTGTTTACATGTGCCTTGGTTTATACCAAGCACATTCCTTTCCCCTGCAGGGCACAGTTTCAACTACCAATTCTCTTTTGGGCCACATTCTCCTATCCACAACATTACATGAGCCCCCAAAGGGGGGAATCATTTGGATTTACACATAGTACCAGTATAGTTCATTTTTAATTTTTCATCCATGACATAGTGGGTTACATAACAAGTGGGTTCAGACCAGTCTACAGAACTCCATACATAGGGGCTTTTATAAGGAAAATTTTCCTTAACATTCAAGGGAGAAGTTACAGGTTAGAGGATAAATCAAACCTTCCTCTCTACACTTCTTCATCCAACAGTGTCAGATCACCCAAAAAACTAGAGTATAGAGATCTCTTCACTTTCGGGAAGCAGTTATAGGTTGGAGGATACATCGGGGTTTCCTCCCTACACTTCTTTGGCCACTGGCATGAGATCGCTAAAAAAACTCACATAACATTGTTAAGATCATTTATACACCATTTTTCTCATCACAGATTAGGTGTACATGTTCCTTTTTCATTTTTTCATATTTTTTTACACATGTACATGTGTCTTTACACACATTTTTACATATATACATGCATATTTGACTACTTAATCATCTTTTCTTTTGTAGGTTCATCTGTATGTGAAGAAAGTAGTCAACATCAACAACAACATCACTCGACATTACACACATCGACACTAATATTTAGGTACATCACACACAGGAATTTATACATGTGCTTCCACCATAGGCTCACTCTCGGGATGCATTTACATGTTAGAGGATACATCAGAGTTTCCTCCCTACACTTCTTTGGCCAGTGGCATGAGATCACTCAAAAAACTCACACAACATTGTCAAGATCATTTATACACCATTTTTCTCATCACGGATTAGGTGTACATGTTCCTTTTTCATTTTTCATATTTTTTTACACATATACATGTGTCTTTACACACATTTTTACATATATACTTGCATATTTGACTACTTGATCATCTTTTCTTTTGCAAGTCCATCTACATGTGAAGCAAGAAGTCAACATCAACAACAACATCACTCGACATTACACACATCGACACTAATAAGTAGGTACATCACACACATAGGAATTTATACATGTGCTTCCACCCTAGGCTCACTTTCATCACTTTTTACACTTTTTCATCTTTAGTCTTCACGCTCCACCTTTTTTTCACTCCACGCTTTGTCTAGTCCCTTGGCACACTTTCTACATCGATCCACCTGGATATCAGGTACAAATCTTTATCTACTTTATGTTACAAAGCTTTCCACTCACCAAAATTAAGTGAGGAAAAATGTACACACTAAATCTCACACTTTGGGTAATTATTTAGTCTCAACTCATAAGTTACCATTCATATGGTTCTTAAGTGAAAAATATTACTAATTAACCCATGTTTTTGGCCATCTTTCATTTCTTTTCTATTGCTACTTTCAATCTTACACCCACACTTTCCCAATCCATATTTTTATACTACATTTTCCCTATTTTTGACTGGTATACCATCCAAGACCAGGGCACCCCAGGTGCCCTGGTCCCCTCTATGTGTCTTGATCCTCTTTGTACTTTCCTCTCACTTTTTAGGCACTTTTTAGCCATTTTTGATTTCTATTATTTTGTGGTTGGCCTTTTCGGGGCTAACTATGAAAATAAAGAAATAGAACCATATAAATATAAATTTATGAGACCATAATGAGGGAGAAAACACTAATCACCAGTATCACCACATAAGTTTGCATTTATCAAAGGCTTCTACTACTCCATTTGCATCCATCTAGCTCCATCGCAAGGGACAAAGGGATGTTCATACGCATCACACTTCATATGATGGGAGTTTATTATATTCCATGCACCATTTACTTACATTCTACATCCATTTATTGCTCACTACTCACAAAGTGTGACTGACACAAGAGCACCTAGGACATAATTCCATACATACACATCTAGAACTACATTAGGTCTAAGATGTAGTGCAGCACTCAGTGATAAGTCCATCCATTTGGAAGATGAGGACAATCTAACCCCTTTATATGTATCTTTCTTTTTTATGGTTTTGATGCTTTTCTTGGGGTTTTATAGGTTATTCTTCCATCCTAGGTTTACAGTAACATCTAGTGAAGTTCAACGACATACATGCGAATAAAGGCGAACACATGTGAATATTTAATGATACCTCATAGGAGCTTCTCTAGTCATTTCTGCATACTAGGGTGCCCCAAGTGCCCCAATCACTTTTCCAGGCACCCCAGTCCAGCAAGAAATCTCAGATTTACATTTTCTCGAGCTCATGTGCAACAGTTTCCTCCTCTTATTCATCTAGTCTCCACTGCGACATAGTCTTGTGACATCAATGAATCAACTAAGGCTTTTTTAACCCTATTTACACATTAGGTTTTCACATTTCATATTCTACTTGCTCATTTTACTTGGGTATAATTTCAGCATTTCATTATTTAGTTATTTTATTGCTCCTATAGCATTGGATTAGGCTATATATTCCATTTTAGTTTAATCATTTATAGCAACAGAAAGAGGTTTGATCACTCTCCACAAGGGGAGGGAAAGAGATAAACCATTGGAGAGAGGGTAGGCATGTGTGCCATAGACAAAAACCACGTAGAACCAACTTTCTCGTGCATTAACAACACGTGAAAATGGAACCTACAAGCAGAAAATGTGCACAGCATTCAAGAAATGTGAATAGAGAGGAGAGAACACATAAAACTCTAGAGTAGGGAAAATAATAGCCACAAGAACCTAATTTTATTGCTTGAAGGATGTGCAGTTAGTCACATTCATGGTAGGAGGTTGGAATACATTGCAGAGACTAAGTTTAAGGTTTGAAACTCATGGAAAGTCAGCATCCATTTTTACATGGTTCCATTACAACAAAGATGGATCGGTTTCAATGGGCAATGCCCTTGAATTTAGAGAAGAAAAAGGAGATAAGATTAGGAGAAAAAAGAGGCAAACACATATTTTTGAATCAAACCACCAACAACAAGCAATAAATGCCTATAAATCCACCTGTAATGATGTCAGATGCACCTCCCCGTGTCTATTTAGCTTGTGTAAGAAGGAAAATTTGGATCAAATCTAGGTTGTTGGGTGTGTGCATTAATGGCCTGAGTGATTTTTCCCTATTTTCAACCTACCAAATCCTGCCAAAATATGATTTTGAATGTTCCATCATGTAGCCCACATAGCAAATTTCCAACAAGACTAAAAGTGCATAGATCCAAGCTCTGTAGCAGAAGTTATGGCGATATGAAAATATGTAGTGTAAACTGACATGCAATGACATGTGGTGCATGCTAATTAGTTGAAGGATTGATTGACTGTTCATTTAATTTATCTTTCCTACTACGTGTTAGTTTCTCATTCAATGTGAGGATTTGTCACCCAATTGGCATGCTTTGATAGGTTTCATGTGATACACTCAATCTGATAGGTTACCATGTGGAACAGTGACTGGCGTGGAAGAACATGCAAGGTGCACGTGTGAGAGCAAGAGGCACGATAATGTGGAAGATGAGATTGTAAAATTGTTGTGCTCAGAAATGAAGAAAGGTACATATCTTCTAAAGGATACAAGTATGTAATTATGAACAAGCATTTAATTAAGGAGTGCATGGCGGAAGGAAAGGAAAAGGGGAACGCAGAGGAATTATGTAGAAGATGGTTAAAATGGAAGGCAAGTAAGGGGCATGCATGAAGTGTGCACAAACTCAGGAATGCAAGAGTGCGCGTAAAGGAAAATGAAAGAAGATAGAGGAATGGAGAAGGAAGTTGGAAACATGTGGAAGCATAAGGAAGAAGCAAGAAAAATGTGTAAGGGCGCATAGGGGCATGCAGAAGAACTAAAACCAAGCAAAATATGCCAAGGGGACAACCAGAGTGCGCACAACCTACAATGTTGAACTTCAGAGCTAGGATGGGGATGTAAGTCATCAAAATAACTAAGGGAGTCATTTTGGACAACTATGTTTATTATTTTTAGGATATTTTTTTAGTTATTTTATGTGATATTTTTTATGGTTATGTGAAAGAAAATCTATTTTAGAATAAAAGCTCCACTTAGAGTGTAGTTCACTGAATGTGCACTTAACTAAGTTAACATCATTATACATTCATCCCCAATAGGTGGGGAACAATTTATATGTATTTATGAATGAATTTACTCCTATCTTTTTCCATTTCTAGTTTTTGGAGAGTTTGGGGCATCTGGTTTGACTAGTTTACATGTGTCACTTAAAATAATAATAGATTCTTGCATGTTGACCATATATTATAAGTGGGTGATACTTGTCATCTTGAGTCTATTTTTATTTTAGTTTAGTTCATTTGGGATTTTAAGTTCCCATTATGTCTTTTACCTGTCATGCAAAGTTAGACAAGTCTTTTTGTAATGGCTATATTAGGCTTGTTTCTTGCTTAATTGAATATGAAATAATGGAGAATTTTTTTCCAATTGGTAATATTTTTTCATTAAGTTTATATCTGATTTTATTTATAGGTATTTACAAATAAAACCATAAATATTTAACACCATTATTTGAAGTTATATAGTGCATGTTTGTTCATCAATAACACTTACAACAATGTTGGATTAACAACTAGTAATTATTAGCAAGATTGGATGATCACTAACTTCATTTATAGGATATTTAATATAAAGATTCGAGTTGCACTCCATACACACATAAAAAACATTTACCCAATAATTTGAGAACCAAAAAAAATTAACTAGGTCTAAAATAAGTTCAGTCTCATTGTAGGGATACTTGGTGTGTATAAAATCCACATCAACAAGTGGCTTATAATATCTTCCCATTAAGTTGAAGACCTGAAAGGAAATATTAATGGAGATTCCTGATGAAAAATTGTTATGGAATATATAGGTACTTCATTATGTTTAATGTTGATTAATAATATTTCCCTTTTAGGGGTGATCATATCTAGTGATTCTCCACTCTCATTTGATAATCTTGAGGGAATATCATAAGTCATACTTTGATTTGAGCATCTAAGAATTGAGTTTTAGATTTTATTTGATCATGATTTTGTGGATATTTCAATTTTTGGATGATTTGAATGGTGCAGATCATGATTGAGGAAAAATTTATTGTGCTTCTAGTTATATTTGATGGATGTGTCTTGATATATGAGCTTACAAACGTGTGATTGCATTATCTGATGATTTATGGATTTTCACATGATATTCATGAATGGTTTGATGCATATTTGATAGGATACATAAGTTGTTGATTTTCACATGGTAATGTTGATGGAGACATGTAGTATGGATACATTGTTCATCGAGTGATATAGTACTTGTTGATGAGTTTTAGATGATGTAGATTTGAGAAGATGAAGTGAGTTGTTGTCTCACATAGTTAGATGATGCTATTGGTGTAGCTGATGGTGTTCTTTCATGTGACTTGAAATTTTTTATTTGTTGTTGTCATAGTTCTTGATTTGATCTCATGTTTGTATTCCTTGTTAATTAAGATTTTTTTATTTTCAGCATGACTTGGCGAGTTTATACTTGATAGTTTGATTGACATGTATTCTAACCTTTGTTTGTGTGTGTTATGCACACTATATCAAGTGATTACAGATGTAATTTGGTATTTAGGTATTTTTAGGTATTCCAAATGATGTACCTAGATATATCTTGGCATATCACCATATTGGGATGATATTGAGTTGAGTTGAGTTTAGTTTCTTGATTTGTAGACATTTTAGTATTGAGGGGAGTTGGGATACCTGTAGATTACTCATATTAATCATTGAGAAATGGTCAGTATGTGATTAAAAATTTTGATAGCATTGGATGGTTCGTCCTGTGTATTGTAACTTTGAGGATGGGACATGTGACATTTACAAGGATTTTGATATCCTTTTTTGAGTGGTGTTTAGATATGTAGTTGAGACATCCTATTGTAGAGATTATAGATTATCAATTTTGGCACTGCATTTATGGTATATATGAGTTGCATTATGAGTTTTTGATCACCTTACATAGACATACTTTATCTAGAGATATATTCGAGCTTAAATATGGGTTTTTGATGGATATGCATGTACCTAGTTCATCATATTTTATGATTTGTGGAAATTTTTATAGGTGTTGACATGTGCCTATATTTATTAAATTTGAGATATTTGTGGAAAAATATTGGTTCACATTTTTAGCTTGGAATATATAGAGATGGTCAGCTTAATAGTGCAATTGCACCACTTTTGTGGTTTCTAGTTTTATGCAAGAGCATCACTCCTGAGGCTAGTTTAGCATGTCATGGCACATTTTTGGTTTTCTAGGTGGCTAGGAGTCATTAAAAATTCATAGTGATCAATTCATGTTGTCTTGTTGTTCTCTAGAGGATAAATTTTCAAATTATGGAGTTTCCCTCCATTTTGCATCTTTGAATTTTTGAATCTTTTTTTAGCCACTTTTGTATTTCTAGGTACGTGTAAGGTATTTAAAGTGATATTCAAAAAATTTTTTGGTTTTTGTAGACCTTTTTGAGTCATTTGAGTCTCTACTTGAGGTTTGGGTATGGTCATGTAAATCATAAACCTTGTTTTAAGCTCCTTTTTCAAGCATGCAACCTCCATACGACCTTGTCCAATGACCAAAATGGATGGCTATTAGGATTAATTTGAGTAATGGGGTATTAGAATTGATTTTTAACTATTTCCTAGGGATGGATCATTTGAATGAGAAGTGGAGCTCCAATAATTGAAGGATTTTAAGTTTTCCACAACTTGTAGGTTACAGTAAAGCTTGTGTATAAGAGTTGGTGATTTGGAATATATAAATTCTACGCATGAATCTAGTGGAATAACACTTTAAAAGGTGGTAAGAGTGCTCAGACCCTAAATCAATTTAATTTGAATGTATTTTAATGGTTTTGTGTGATTTCTTATTTTATATTTCAATAGCAATCTATAGCAGAGCATTCTTGTTAGCACATTCCACTTAAGAGACCGGTTGAACAAAGATTTAGGAAGAAAGACTTGAATTTGTGAACATGAATGGTGTTATGAAGCATTATTATATTTTAACAACCTTCATATTTCCTTCATAAGGAGGTAAACAATTAATGCCTTGTGTAAAACCCTAACTATAGGTGTAAACCTTGTTTTCAAGGGATAGGGCAGAGTATATTGTGAGCAATACATGTTGTTTGATGACAACTACAATCTACTAGTAAGATTAAAGGAGTAAGTACATTGACACATATATTGTGAAGATGATTAGGGGATTTGGAACAATTTAAGAATAAATTTGTGCTCGTTTATCCCTTACTGGGCTTTGTGATGAACCTTCCTAACGTTTAGTAATAGTTTATTCTTTGAAGGTCTAAAACTCAATCACAAAGTTCAAAATTGTTAAGAAACAATATTTATATCCCCTTAACAAGAATAAACAATAATATAGTGTGAATAAACTCTCAGATACCTAGAAACTCTGACAGTCATCATGAATCCCTGTAACTTGCATTGGAAGGCCTAATTAGAAGCCTAGGACTATGGAATTGAAGATTTTTTAACAAAGGAATATTATGTGAAAATTCATACAAAAAATGATAGCCCAAATGGGTACTCCAAATGGTAAATAGTTTCTCATTTGATTCAGTATAAAAAAAATTAGACTTAAAAACCTAGCAATGAAGGGCTAGCATAGGAGAACAAGCCTAGGAAGAAGATTGTGAAGAAAGAGGTATTTTCCTTGAGAGAGGAGCCAAGATCTTTATCCAACACCTTGACATTGAAAAAGGGTACTCAAAAATGGTCTTATTTTATTTGGGTGACTTGTATATTGTTCCAACCTATAACTCACCACCAACCTTATTCTCGAGAAGCTTAGTGGGTAATTTTAGCAACCAGAGATCAAATGAACCATTTCTTGTGATTACAATGAACTTGATTATTGTTTTGGCATTATTAGAGGTTAGAGAGATTTTTTTAGGGTTTCCATCAATCATTTTGAGCATTTGAAGTCAAAAGTGCAAGTTGTGGGAATTTTAGGGTTAAATTTACATATTGAAGGACTTTCTAGCCTTGAGAAAAATATGGAATTCAAGTTTAAAGTGAATAGTTTAAGTTGATTAGGAAAACTAACTTGTTGAGTGAGTAATTGTGAAGGTGTTCTCTACATCATTTGGTATCAGAGATGAGAATAAGAATAAATTGACAAAGAAGAAGACATAAAAGGAAAAGAAGTAATGAAGATAATATATTTATAAGAGAAGAGAAGACTATCAAGATACCACCAAGAAGAGTGGTCAGAGGAGGAAATATAGATAAACCTAGGGATAATGATTTGGTTTCCATTCTGAGAAACATACAGGACAAATTAGGAGCATTAGAAGTTACAAAGAGAAGAGAGAAATCATTGGATGAAGATAGTGAAAAGGAAGAAGAGAAAGAAATAGAGATGGAAGCAAAGAGAGAACCAGAAGAAGAAGGACCAGAGGTTATAATACTAAAGGAAGTCATGGGAGTAGGTAATATTCCAAGAATGAAGGTACTAGAGTATGGTGGAAGCATGCATCCAGAAGAGCTGATAGACTGGATAACAAAACTAGATACATATTTTGATTTTGAGAGTATAGTAGATGATAAGAAGGTGAAATTTGCATGTACAAAACTTATAGGGCATGTTGTTATTTTATGGGATTTTTTTCAAAAGGAAAGAGTGAGTATAGGAAATGATAAGATCAAGAAATGGGACAAGATGGTTGAAAAATGAAAAGGTAAGTTTATTCCTGCAAATTACCAGACTAGTTTGTTTAAAAATTTACAAAATTTGAGGCAAAGGGAAATGAATGTAGTTGAATATACTGATGAATTTTTTAAATTGGTGATTAATAAAATATTATATAGGATTTTATAAATGCCCTTATATAATTCAATGTAGCACTAAATGGACAAATAATGAAGTACATAATTTAACCCATGTAAATAGGAAATTTATATTAAAACCCTAATTGTAAATGAGGAGATAAAAATCAATTGGCTGATTCACAAATAATCCTAGACTATGCAGAAGTGACAAACTAATGAACTGAGAGGGAAAATTTTCAAACTGAGCCTTGGAAAATTGTAGGAGCGTCAAAGTATACTGGACTAGAGTGCATATGTAGGGTCAAGGGAGGTTGAGACCTTCCTGGGTGCCTGTGACTACTCAGAAACACAAAAATGTCCTTTGCATCTTATCGCTAGTATGTCACACCAAGCCTACAGATGTCACATGTAACTTGTAATGAAGAATTGACCCACGAATCCCTCAAAAGTGCATCAAATCCCAAAAATAAAATAATACAAATGAGGGTTCATAATGTCCTCAACTTTCAAATGAGTGATCTTACGACTAAGCATTGCACTATATTTAACAACCAATGTAGTTATGTGTGTGTGTGCAAAAATTGTGCCCTAGGTCACTCTTTCGTGTTTCGCACTTGATAGAAAGAAAGTAGCTAGATGTAAGAAATGTAAGTAGATGTTTGCATGAAAGAATGAACTTCCCCTCCTATGAAGTGTATGCATGAGTAACAGTCCTTTGTCCCTTGTGTGTTGATGTTATATGGATGCTTGAATGCTTTTGATAATGGCCTTTCAATGCAACCTTAGGTGGTGATAGCTAATGTTTAGTGATTGTTCCTTTATTATGGTCACATAACTTTATATTTATATGATTCATTTACTTGAATTTTGTAATTAAACCCAAAAAGGTTGACTACCAAAAATATACGATTCCCAAATGGATAGAAAGGACCCAAAAGATATGAGTAAAGTACAAAGAGGTCAGGGGCACCTAGAAGGGATGGGGGTGCATGGCGTTGGCATATTGGCTGGGAGCTAGTGTCTAGATTGAGAAATATCAAATTTTGAAAAGATGGACTAGGTCAACAGGAGCGTAAGAACAAAAAAAGAAATAGAAAGCAAGAAAAGGTGGCCAAAAAAATGGGTCAATTAGTAATTTTCTTACTTATGAACCATATGAATAGTAGTATGTGATCAAGACTGGATAAATACCCAAAGTGTGTGATTTAGTGTCTGCATTTTCCCCCACTTTATGATACTAAGTGAAAGCTTGGTATCATAAATTAGATAGAGATGCATACCTAATAACCATGTAGATTGATGACGAAGAGTGTGATGAGAGACAAGAAAAAGTGTGGAGTGATAAAAAGTTAAGCGTGGAAGCTAAAGAAAGGGATGTAAAAAGTGATGATGACCCTAGGGGTGAAATAATATGTGTAGATGTCATGTTGTACCTATTTTTAATTCCATTCTTGAAATGTGATTGATGTGACTACTACTTCCCATAAGGATGGACTTGAAAAAGAGAAGAACGAACAAGTAGTCAAATATGTGTATATAGAAAAAATTCAATCCAAATGTATGAGATACATGTAAAAAGTGTGAAAGAAATGTTTTAAAATAGAGAAAGTAAAATTTGCACATGATCTGTGATGAGTGAAAGAGATAGAAATGATCCTGAAGATGATGTAGAAGAATGAGTTTTCCGAGCAATCTCACGCCAAGTGCGATTTTTTGGGGTGATCTCATGCCACGACAGAAGTAGTGTAGGTAGAAAGGTCTAGTGTCATTCTCTATCCTTTAACTGTTTCATGAAATTTATACACCACTGCAGATGGGGTGATCCTGTCTTGCTCAAGTTTGATCCAGTTTGATCCCAAAAATGAAGATAAATTGTGTACTGATTCTTGGATGATTATGCATGTACTGTGTCAACTGCTCTGTGAATTGCTAACAACCATATTGATCCAACAAAAGTTATGTATCCTCCACCTAGTCATAGACACCCATGAAGGGATTAAAGCATCAATGTGCCCAAGTATGTATCCGGGTGCAAATGTTTGTGTTGCAATAAGGACCAAAGTCTGATTTTGGGCCTTATATTAGACTGCAGACTATGCTAACTCTATGTTGAACTGTGTTAAACTGTTAATGTAGACTGTTGAATGGGGTGACTGATTCACCCAATGATGTCCCTCTTGTTTGGGTGCATGCAACGTTACTAGAAGGATGTGACCCAAAAGATGACCCCATGCTAAACTAGTACCAGTATGTAGGAGGGAAATGTGTTTGGTAAAAACCAGGGAACATACAAACAGTGGCAAGGAAATAAATGTCAATGCAAATAATATAGGCACGCCTATATAAAACATAGTGTAAGCTAGAAAACAAGAATACAATGAAGACCACAAAAGGAAGGTTGCAAACATGGGACATCACTCACAATGCTATAAAAAAATCAAGGTTAAAGTAGCCAAAAGCATACAAGCAGTGATTAAGCCAAGGCATAGGACAAATCCCACAAACAATGACATATAATAACAAACAAATACAAGCAATAGTAAGTAAATCATCAAACAATGTTGGGCTCTGAATTGACTAAGTCCCAAGGCAGAAGGTATGCACATGTAATACAAGAAAGAGGAAGGCACTTCGGGAAAAGCACACAAGGAAAGGGTTTAAGATGGAACTAGGGCACGTGTAAAATCAAAACAAGGGTTTAAGGACTTAGCCACATTTTGAAGGTGATATCGTAGGAGAAACATATGAGGGCCCAAATAGTCATGAAGAATATATAAGGTGCCAACCTGTAGCCTTGGAGGTCAAGAAAATAATATTCCACGTAGGGAATATTCCCATGGAAGATCATTACAGTTAATGGAGGCCTTTGTAAGTTGGAAAAAACACTTGACTTTGAAGGACCACACTTCCACTTGGCATGTGATCTGCTCATGAGAGAAGCTATGGTGGAGTATCCAGATTCAATTAAAAGAAGTGTTTGGGCCCAAAACAAACATTGAGAAAAAGATGCAAAGAAGTGCTGCAATAATTTTTGGCGATGTCAAGGTTTGTAGCTCTTAGTTCTGGGAAATATGGGAAAGAATGTTAGTCATATATGTATGTGCTCGAACCTATAACAAGGGTTGCAATGGGGAAATCATAGCTAGGATATCTATTCAGAGTAATTTTGTATGGCTAAATCTATATTCCTTAATGTATATGGTCTGAGATGAACCCTTTTGTGATTTAAGGTGACAACTGTGGATATTTATAAATCTATATATGAATTTATGCTATGGATATATTTGTTTATGGGTATAACCCTTATGTTATTCATGTTATTATGGATCAGATCTAGTTCATTTGTGTTATTTACAATTCCTATTTCCATTTATGATGCACCTATGCTTGGATCTGGTGTCTGTACTTTCTATTTCTGAGTAAATGAATGTATTTCTGATTCTGCAACCCATCCTCTATTAATGGTAGATCATTCTTATGAAGCTCACATAAAAGAGGGGTTCGAAACCTACACACACCTTAGGTAAGTGCCCAGTGCACACTAAGTGATAAGTTGATGTGCTTGGGGTAGATATAAAGTATATGCAGAAATTACTACATTTTGGTTCTGTTGTCGGGACCTCTTTTCGAAGTTATTGCAATAATGAGGTGTGATGATGGAGCACTTGACCTTGGAAAATGTCAAGGTGTGGCTTAGAAGCATGAAGGATGATTTTTCTCAGATATTTAACATTGGACCTTAGTTTTATGCACGTAAATGGGTAGAGTACCACCTGTATCATGAGTTATATGAAACATTATTTTGTTATTTCCCAATAGAGTTGTATGAATGGATTTCAACATATGCATCTAAGTCAAGTTGGTACTATAGACCTCATGTATGGACCCAAGATGAGTATCATAGGCTGTATGATGGCAATTTGACCTAGAACCATTTTTTGATAACTAGTGGAGTAGAGTGTTGACTATTTATACCTTGGAATACACTATTTCTACGTATTCTTTCCTGTAGATTGTTGAGTTTGAGTTCTTGAGGAAGCCTAGAGGATCTTTCTTCCATGTTATTCCACTGGCTATCAAGATTCTAGTTATTACTTTGTGTTTGGAAGCCTTTCCCATGGTCAGCTAAACTCCTAGATGTGGGACGCAGAATCTAGTGTGGTGAAAGATGGTGGATCTTACGGTGAAGAAGAAGAGAGAAGAGAGGTGACTTAAGTATGATGAAGCGTGATGAGGGTCATCAATCCTCACCATTAATAATGTCAATCTGGGTTGGTCTCTGCAGGTTGTATGCATTAAGAGAAGATCTTAGAAAATAGTTCCCTTAAACACAATCCAAACTTGCATAAATTGAAAGCACACATGCGGAAATTTAAATGCACACTTGCAGAAATATAAACACACTTGCATAAAGGAAATCACACTTGCAAGAATAAAACACACTTGTATAAATCGAAATTTCTGAATTGGAAATAAGCAAAATTAAATGAAACACCTGCAGGTTTACAACAGACTGAATGTTATAATACAAAGAGAAGAACAACACAACAAGATGATAATTATAGAAAAAGAAATAAACACAAATTATTACAAAATAAAAACAAAAATATATATATCCATCTTCTTTATAATGAGTGGTCAGTTCATTCCTTGGAAGAGGATTTAAACCATGCTTTGAGATCTTAACTCAAAACTGTAGAATATTAAAGATAAAAGAACAAATTCATTTCTTAGTAGTAAAACATTATATATCTGAGTGTGAAAGGTTGCATTTATAATTTATGTGTCCAACTAACTCCTTATTTTGGGAGATACAATCTGATCTTATTTTTATTCTAATCCTAACTACTAAGATCTCCATCTCCACAAAATATGGAGAGAGATATATTATTGGAGTCAAAGTCTTATCTCACTTATTTTAGGAAGATTTACTCCCAAATCTTCTCCTTGCTTTTTGGTAACAAGAATCATAATGATTTTATTCTTCTACATTATTGGAAGGAGGATTTTTCTCAAAATATGATTTTGACCAAATGTCTTTCTCAGATTTTTCATTTGACTTTTTTGTTTTTGACTGTGGAACTTTTGACTTTTGTCTGATACACTTTTTCCTCGGACTGTAGTTCACTAAAAGTTAGATCTATTTTCATGGGTAAAACCTATTGCAAATCTAAATGATATTTTTGTTAAACAAATTTCTATGAACAATAACCTCTCACATATTTTCTGTTTGACTTTTATGTTTTTGTTTATGGAGTTTTTAATGCTCATCTGATACACTTTTTCTCAGACTATAGCTCACTAAAAGTTGAATCTCTCTTCATTGGTAAAACATGTAACAATCTGAATGAGATTTTTGTCAAACACATTGCTATGAACAAAAACCTCTCATATTTTCCATTTGACTCTCTGATTATTCACAGTCCCCATTTGATGCAAGTTCTAGAACTAAATCTGCGAGTTCCAGAACTAACTCTGTGAGTTCTGGAACTAACTCTTCGAGTTCCGAAACTAACTCTGTGAGTTCTGAAACTAACTTACAACAAATTTAATTTTTGCATACGATCTCGGATTGAGATAATTCTTATTTTGAACTTGCATAATATTTTGAGAGGAATCTGAATATAAAATCAGATTTGAGTTTAGATATACCGACCATGATCAATTCCACTTTTCCCAATACTAGCATTATCTTTCCTTTATGGCCTGCATACACAAGACTTTACATCTTTTCCCAAATAATCAATAGGATTAGTCAACAAAATAGATAAAAAAATATTTCTAAAGAATGAATAAGATATATATCCTATATTCTATCTTAAGCAAACTATAAGTTCCTAGATTACATTTAAATCCACTTTCAAAGGTAACTTGGAAGGACAAAATAATGGTAATTTATGGCCAATTTATGGCCTCATCATTGCCCCACACTTAATCTTATGCATGTCCTCATGCATTATATTATTATCTCCTCTTCTTAGAGTCTTCTCCGCATTGAGCTTATGAATGTATGCATTCCATATATAGTTCAAAGAGAGAATTTTGTGGATCTCCTTCTGTTGTTTTTAATTTTGTTTCTTGTACAACAAGTTTTTATGTGGATCTTCTTCTATTGTTTTTTATTTTCTTTCTTGTGCAGCAGGTTCTTATGTGGATCTTCTTCTGTTGTTTTTTATTTTAATTTTTTTTATACAGTAGGTTCTTGTGTGGATCTCCTTCTGCTATTTTTTTATTTTCTTTCTTGTACACCAGGTTCTTGTGTGGATCTCCTTCTGCTACTTTTGATCTTCCTTTTTATACAACAGGTTCTTATGTGGATATCCTTATGTTACTTTTGATCTTCTTTTTTGTACAACAAGTTATTGTGTGGATCTTCTTCTGTTATTTTTTATTTTCTCTACAATAGGTTCTTGTGTGGATCTCCTTCTGCTACTTTTGATCTCCTTTCTTTTATAGCAGGTTCTTATGTGGATCTCCTTTCTTTTACAATAGGTTCTTGTGTGGATCTGCTTCTGCTGCTTTTGATCTCCTTTCTTTTACAACAGGTTCTTGTGTGGAGCTCATTCTGTTGTGTCTCATATTTAAAATCAAAATGCATACCTCGTGATTCTCCTTCTCTCTCGCATTTAAGCTCATGCATGTCCTCATGCATGTTGTTTATTCATGGCTGTCCATAAATTAGACTCTAAAACTTTGATTTCAAAGAGGTGCACATATTTTTCATATAAGTAGGGGAGATATGAATTTTATCTTGTCTTCCTTGGAGATCTTAAAAGTGGATCTAGCTGTAATAAAAAAACTTACAAGAAAGCTTAAAAATAAAATAGTAGAACAAAATAACTTGATCATACCTCTAGTTGTCCTTTTCATCCTATTGTTAACATGGTCAAATAGTGTCAAAAAAAGCCACCAGGTAACAGTTGATTGTTTTTGAAGAAGAGTCACCTTTTGTTTTTTGTCTTTAATTGGCCAGCAAGCTGGTTTTCCAATCAAAGTTGTTTTTTTGTCTTTGATTGGTCAGCAAGCTGGTATTCCAATCAAAGCTTTTTTTTTGTCTTTGATTGGCCAGCAAGCTGGTTTTCCAATCAATTTTTTTTTTATTTTTTTTTTTTTGCCTTTGATTAGCCAGCAAGCTGGTTTTCCAATTAAAGCTTCTTCTTTTTTACCTTTGATTGGCCAGCAAGTTGGTTTTCCAATTAAAGCCTTTTTTTTACCTTTGATTGGCTAGCAAGCTGGTTTTCCAATCAAAGCTTTTTTATTTATTTTTTATTTTTTGTTAAAATGATAACATGAGAAGGATTAAAGAAAAATTTGATCCATCAATCAGACTATATTCATCAAAGTACAACTTGTGTAAAATAGGAAGCAATGTCTGAGATCTCGTAAAAACTTTTTTACATACTTGGTAACTCTAAGAATATTTCTAAAAAATTTGTAGACAATTTCTAGGTTTTCAAAGCCCAACTTAAATTGAAATCACCATAGTAATATTCAAAGCCCAAACTAGTGATCATATAAAATAGATTTTGTTATGTATCAGTGGGTCCCTCCAAACTGCTCCTTGGTTGATACTGTTGGTGCGCAAAAATCTACATGCTGGTACCAACAACAAATTTAGAAATTCCCTTGGATGTTAGCACAAAAAAAATTGTTTGTCTTGATATTCACAATGATTGTTTCTTCATGTTTTACAAGCATATACAAAAATGAATAAATTGAAAGACATGAAAACAAATTTTTCTAATGGATATGGTTCAAGGATTGAATTTTATTATGTGATGAAAAATTAATTTAGATGGGTGGATTTATTATGAGCGGGTTTTTATTTTGGCTCTAATGAAATCCATGAATGTGGATGGAGTTAACTAGAAATACTACCACTTCATTATTACAAACTGGATAAGCTAGTTTGTGACTAAGGTATGTGTAATAAGATCACTGAGTTGTTAGTTGATACAAGGTGAAATGGTGGTGGTTATCAAGAATGGCATATGATATTTCATTAACTGGATCTACTTCTAGATTCAATATCATATTCTACCATTTTCATATCTAAATTCTTTGTTCATACCATTATACCTTCTTGATCAAACATCACAGTCATTTTCTTATACACATAGTTTGTGGGGAGATAAATATTTAGAATATAATATTCCTAATTGTAGAAATAAAATTTTAATCTACTTGTAGAAAATAAAAGTCTAAAGAAACTACTTACCAAATGCTTCCTGTCACAGAATTTACTAAAAGATATTCTACTGTCACTAGAATATTCTTTTAGAGAACTCTGAATCTCCTAATAACATCGTGTCCTCATAAACGGTGCCAAAATGATGAGATTTTTCAATCCTTGCCATTAATAATGTCAATTTGAGTTGGTGTCCAAACGTTGTATGTATTAAGAGAAGAAAATCTTGGAAAAGAGTTCCCTTAAACACAATCAAAACTTGCATAAATTGAAAGCACATATGCAGAAATTTAAATGCAAACTTGCATAAATGTAAATACACTTGCATAAAGGAAATCACACTTATAGGAATAAAACACACTTACATAAATCAAAATTGTTGAATTGGAAATAAGTAAAATTAAATGAAACACCTGCAGGTTTACAACAGAGTGAATGTTACAATACACAGAGAAGAACAACACAATAAGATGATAATTACAAAAAAATAAATAAACATAAATTATTATAAAATAAAAACATAAATATACAAATTCATCCTCCTTATAATGAGTGGCCAGCTCATTCCTTAGAAGAGGATTTAAACCATGCTTTGAGATCTTAACTCAAAACTGCAGAATATTAGAGAAAAAAGAACAAATTCATTTTTTGGTAGTAAAATATTATATATCTGAGAGTGGAAGGTTAAATTTATAATTTGTGTCTAACCAACTCCTTATTTTCGAAGATAGAATCTAATCTTTATTCTAATCCTAACTACTAAGATCTCCATTTCCACAAAATATTGAGAGAGATATATTATTGTAGTCAAAGTCTTATCTCACTTATTTTAGGAAGATTTACTCCCAAATCTTCTCCTTATTTTTTGGTAACAAGAATCATAATGATTTTATTCTTCTACATATTAAAAGAAGAATTTTTCTCAAAATATGATTTTGACCGAATATCTTTCTCGGATTTTCTATTTGACTTTGTTGTTTTTTGACTATGGAACTTTTGATGCTTTTTTGATATGCTTTTTCTTCAGACTGCAGTTCACTAAAAGTTATATCTATTCTCATGGGTAAAACCTATTGCAAATCTGAATGAGGTTTTTGTTAAACACATTGCTATGAACATTAACCTCTCTCAAATTTTCGTTTGACTCTTTTGTTTCTGTTTATGAAACTTTTAGTGCTCCTCTGATACACTTTTCCTCAGACTGCAGCTCACTAAAAGTTAGATCTCTCTTCTATAGAATTTTAGGATTCTAATAAATATGGATTTAATCAACTTACATATTACATAATATTATAATAAATATTACATCATAACATAAGTAAATTAAAAAATACTTACGGGAAATAAATAACACAGGTGACACAGTATTTATAGTGGAAAACTCCAATAGGGTAAAAAATATTTTGAAAATAACCTTTTACTTTAGAGAAATTATTTTACATCCAGTAAGATCACCTCCTCCTTTGAAATTCTATTTACCAAGGGTAAAACCAAATCACTTGATTTTCACACATTTGATATATTTCTCGAATATAATGAAGGCCTAAAGTCCTTTTTATATAATGTGATCGGGTATTTCTCCTAACCCACCTTTTCAACCTAAAATGGTTGACACATACACCTAGGTTTTTAATATTTAATATTAGAAATATAATCATTTCATGATATTAAATATTTAACCTAAAGTATATACCTAGGTTAGTATATTTAATAATAGAAATATAAATATTGCATATTATTAAATATTAACCTATATATTAGTGATGGACCCATATACATTAAAGGTTGGCTCGACCACTTAATCATTATGTTCCAACACTCCCCCTTAATATTAAGTGGAATAACATAACATATGCCGATAGATTTACTGCTCATGGTACACTACAAGATTTACAATTCTTAAACCATAAAGGTTTTAGGCTAACATATCGGTTGAAGGAATTATAACACATTCATCATACTCAATTTACTTTTTGGTACAAAAGGATTTGGAATCTCAAAGATCATCCCATGATTAGTGAGTTTTAGTTTTACATGTTCTCATGGGTTCTCATAAAAGGTTATTAAACTCAAGCATATATGAGTCTTTTACAACCAAGGACCTCCTTAATAATATGTTTGTACTAAATGTTTATCAGTAAACTCAATAGCATTAGAGAATTTACTAAATACCGCATTTAAGATCTTTATACACTTCTTTCTAAAAAATAATCCAAGGAGGTATACATTCCCGAATATCTTTTTACACTTTCCCGAAGGTATTTTTTTACGCTTGCCTAAAGGTCTTTTACAAATGCCTTAAGGTAATTTTATAAAAACCAAGTTCCATTAGGAGGTGACATTGTCATGCACACTTCCCCTCAATGGCAACTCTGACAATCCAATATTTTTCACAAAGGTGAAAAATTTTTACAACACTCAAGGACTGGTTGAAGATGTTAGCAACCTGCTCTTCCGTCAACATGAACTTGAGATTTATCTCATCACTTTACATTTTCTCATGAGTGAAGCGTGTATGTATCTCATTATTTTTCATCCTCTGATGTTGAACTGAATTATTAATCAAGAGTAATACAACTCTGACCACCACATAGAAGATAAATACTTCATTTATCTTACATGTGTATCTCTACCAATAGTCGTTGCAGCCACATAGCTTCTTTACTTCTTCCATTATGCTTCTCTACCTTAGTAGAAGAAATGGAGACTGTTGATTGTATTTGTTGTTCCAAGTAATAGTTCCTACACCAAAAAACTTGAACACATATCTAGTATATTTTGTAATATAACATCAGTATGGTTAGAATCATAAAATCCATATAAGATAGTATTTTCATTCTTATTATAATGCACCACATAATTGATTGTTCCTTTCAAATATCTACAAATTATTTTTACAAGATTCTAATGATCTCTAAAAAAGGTTCCTGCATAAACCTTGAAGTAATTCTTACTGGATAGGAAGTATTTGATCTAGTTATAGTTAGATAAATCAAACTATCAACTAACAATGTATATAAAATTGGATCAAACTTTTTCATATGCAGATTTAGGGTCAATATTTATTCCAACTTCCATTGAAGTACAAAATAGTTTACAATCAATCATAAGAAAGCTTTTCAATACAATGGTTGCATATTGTGTTCTAAAAAATAATAATATAATGAAATACAGTCATAAAAATAATATGATGTAAGAGACCTAACTCATTCATTTCAAAGTACTGCTTCAATTTCTTTTTAATCTTATGAATTAAATCAGAATTGTCACCACACATAAGCAAATCATCAACATATATACATATAATGATAATATGTGAGTCTTATTGCTAATGTCTATATCATTGTTAGAAAAACAATTAACAAAACCTAATAGTTTAAATGAAAAAACAATTTTCGCATACCAAGCTCTAAGAGCTTGTTTTAAACCATATAAGGATTTCTCAACTTATAAACATAATTTTCTTTACCAATTTCTTCAAATCCTTTAGGTTGAAACATGTAAAGTTATTCTTTTGAATCGCACTTCAAAAAAATATTTTTCTTATCCATTTGGTGGATTTTCCACCCAAATTGAGTGGCAATTTCACCCTAACAGTATTCATTTTAGCTACTAAAAATGTCTTAACATAATCAATACTAGGTTTCTGAATGAAACCTCTAACAAGTCTAGCTTTATGTTTATTAATACTACTATCAATATTATATTTTAATTTTTATATCCACCTACACTCTATAATATTTCACAGCTCAGGTTTATACAAGGTAATCAATGCATGGTACATATGATCGCTTCTAGTCATTTTCCTAAGGTTGATAGGATTTGAACTTTCTAACATATATTGAGCCCAATTTAATTTTTTATCTAGGAAGATAAGAGTTTCATAAACATCTATAACATCGAAATATCATCATGACCATTTACTAAATCAGAATCAAAACTATCATTTAGAATCATTTAATGAAGTAACTTCAATAGAATAAGACAACACATGTAAACCTTTCACTAGATTATATCTATACATTTCATATAAGCTTCAATAATTAACATGTCCTAACTTTTCATGTCATAGTTTTGAATTATTCAAACTCTGAGATATAGAATAAGATGTAGAAGAGAAATCATAAAAATATCTAGACCATTTCTTTGAATTCCTTCAGCTATTATACTCTCATTACTATCTTTGATATACCAAGTATCCTTCATGATGGATTCTAGTTGTGTTCATACCTCTTTCGTATGCTCAATATTACCAATGTGTAGAAGGTATTCATCGTTCACATTACGCAAAATCATAGAGATAGCCTCTTGCATTCATTGCAAGAATAAATTCATGTTATCTATAGTTTTTACGACTGGCAAGAGCAACCTTAGATCTAGAAACAATCGTCTAGAGTTTCCTCGCCATAAATTATGTTTTGACCCAAATGTTGTAGTTGGTTTCATTCAGGATCTGGGTTTTGTGCAGATAAAAATAGTTGGACACCATTATTTTCTTAAACTTGTAAAACACAACTCATTATAATATACAATGTACCACAGAGTTAGATATATATTTATCGATAATAAAAACAACACTTTTAATATAATCGGATCTAAATTTTATAGATCTATAGAAATTATTTGATCATAACTAATTCTGTCATTACAATGCATACTAATTAGCCTCTCATGATCAAAATAATAACCCGCAATATAAATGGCTCTACATTATACCCCAAATTTATATAAAAATATTTCTGATTATATAGAAGTGAAGAAGAGACCCCTAAGAATGCATAATAACTTCAAATTTTTTTTAAAAAATAATGTTGACAAAAATCTGGCCAACTTAAATTTGACGTCTAAATGACCGTCATAATGACTTTTTTATCTATCGTGACAGTATTTAATCATCAATTTTAACACAGTGAAAGTTTCTTGGAACCTACGATCTTAAATTTGACGTCTAAATGACCGTCATATTGTCTTATGTTTGATCTACCGTGACGATCATTTGACCGTCAAATTTAATGAAGCCAAAAATTGTTGTGTATTTCTAGAATGTGAAATTCTAGAATTTATTCTTCTGTATAATATTAGGGAGGTTATATTTTAACACATTATAATAACCTATTATAATTTATAATGTAAAAATCTATACATTTTTTTAAAGTATATAGTTTATAGAATGAAAATAAAAAACAACATATAGTTCATAAAAATTATAAACTATAGTATATATTTTTTTATAAAAAAACACATAACTCTTATTAAAGGGGTTTAAAGGATATAGACCAAGTTAAAACAATTTTACCAAGTGCAAGTAGATTTATAAGAATATAGATTAACCTGCATATTTTACAGAGGGGACAAGTAATTTCACCTGACCAATGAAATAAATTGAAATTCATATTTTCATAAACCTTATCTCCTCGCTTCATGTACTCTTAATTTTACCCTTCACACATTTAAAACTATGAAAATATTGTAAAATATTTTATATAATTCCTACAAGCTAAAAAATTTAAAAATTTTATGTGGCTATAACTATCAATATTTTAATAAATATTTACCACACTGCACATGGGCCACCAATAAACTAGCTTTTTTAAAAAATAAATTCTTTATTTATACTTGAGAATTCCACATTTATACCTAAGATATTATCTCATTTTATTCTCCACTCCCACTCTTATATAAAAGAAAACCTTTAAATAGATTTATTTATATAGTTTTTATAAACTACAACATATAAATGAATGGGGACGTCCTCTTACATGGATAATATAAATGGTTAGGGAAACATGTTAGGTTTTATTTAATAAGTATTAAGATTTAAGAAGTAATCCCTTCATGGCCAAGTAATAAACACAGGCCCCCTTCCCAAAAAAATTAAACACTTAGGTTTTTTTTAAAACATATATAAACCAAATCTAATAAAAATTATATTTTAAGTGGTTTAGACTAACCGTATATAAAATATGATTCAAACTTAGGTTTGTTTCTTCTTTTTTAAACTATATATGTCTAGATTTATAAGTTAAGTTTAAATATGATTTAAACTTAGGCTTAGAATATGGTTTGTTGACTCTTCCTCCAATCCCATGTAATTTTAATATGGTTTAAGGCTTTTAATATATAGTTTTTTTTTCAAAACTATATCAATTTTAATATAATGTTTATATAAGTTTTTTTATTAGAGATAAAAAAGGGTTGAAAGGACACTACCCCATACAAAGTGTTGCCAGTTCCTTATAAAGAGGCCAAGGGATTACTATTGAAGCCCAACCAAAAACCCAAAGCATCAAAAAACAAACAACAAAGAGATACAACCATAAAGGAAAGTATCTAAATAGCAGATAAATAGTGAAATAACTAACATCAGCAATACAAAGAAACTAACAACAAAACAACATACAACTTGTAACGCCTTGATTTGTGTAAATTATCATGGTAATTACTTTTCATAATGTTGTAACTACTGAAATGAAGATAAACATGTTAAGATATATCTTTGATCTTAAAGGAATGTGTTTCTAATCTGGACCCTTGTTTGCTGTAATTTGTTTACTTGGGACAAAAGTTATTATTGCTTGTGTGTTACTAATGAGACAACAGACTTGTCATATGCTTGATGAACTCTTTTCACTGATTGATAGCACACCTTGCATCAATTCCATTGATCCAAGGTATGCTGTGGCCTTCTTGAGATTGCTTTGTCGATTTACTTCTAAACCAGAATGAAGTCTGAAACCAGACTAAAGGTTGATATAAAGGTTGTAGCACCTGATTTCAGGTATGAATATCTGGTACATAGATGCCAATGAAAAAGGTTCGATTCTCGAACCACATACCATTGTAACGCTAGACAACGTAAGACGATAAGGGCCTGGATGCAAGGGGCATAGGTATGTGGAGCATAGGACGAAATGTCCTGCATTGTGTTGAATACGAATTCCAGTCAGAAAGACTTGATTTGAAACTATTAATTAAAAACTATGGGATTAAACACTAACCTACTACTAAGTTTCATCTTATACCCTAACTACTACCCTATATGGATTTTTAAATTACATAAGGATGAAAATAGATGTAAATTCTATTAACCTATGAACTAGGTGAATAACCTAGATATGGACTACAAAAAAATCCTAAACTATTCCTAACTTAAGCAAGAGGACGTATGGACCCATGTGGATGGAAACAGATAAGAAGGGAAGGTTGGAAATTTAATGGGACAGTAAATGAAGTCCTTACATGTGCAGCGCTAAGTTTGGCGAGAACAAGGAAAAGTTGGAGGCCTCCAACTAGTTATGAAGCTAAAATGGAAATTACATGCAAAATTTGAAATTAGAAATTTGCCAACCTGAGTCGGTGGTGGTCTGAGGAATAAGAAAAGGTAATGCATTCAATACATTCAATTACCTTGGTCTTAGTGACCAGCTCGCCTTGGAAAGTGGATTGGGAAAGAATTATTTGTTGTTGTGTGCATTGGGTTTTTAGTTGCTCTACATTTTGTTCTTCCATGGTTCTGTCGAACCTGCTGTATTTCTAGTTATTGTTTCTATCTTTAGAGAAGCCAAGGACTATTTTTGAGCCTGTGGAAGTTAGTGACTGTTTGGAAAGCCTGGCTAAGGACGTCGTGGAGAGAAACAGCTCCATTGGACGCGGTTTTCTTTGAACCACAAAAAAAATACAGGCATGTTAAGCCCTTCTCCTTAAACCGCTTGTTGTTGCTTAATCGACTCATTAAAACAACCCTGCTCTTATGAGGGGCGATTTAATCAAATTATGTTGTTGTTTTGAATGAAATGATCTCTGGACTGAGTCATTTTTCCTTTGCTCAGTATGACTTGGATAATTTATTTTGTGAATTAGGTGAATGAAATAAGTCTGCTCTTGATGAATGAGTTGTTTGGCAATGTCAGACTGTCAGTTAATTGATCTCTACTCAATAGGAGTTGAATTTGTGCAAAATAATACATTATTCGTGTGTGTATTAATCTAAGTTTTGTGCAATCTTGTATAAACATAAGGGCATGTGATTCTGTATGTTTGGTTTGAACTAGCATAGCAAAGGAACACGGCCTTGGGTATTCTTGCGATTAAGTGGAATAAAAGGGATTGTGCTTGCTGTATGAGATTGTTTTTTACTGTATCTTGCTTGCGCATCTATTACCCTATACGGGTTTGCATTGATAAATGTATTGCTATGCGAATATTGTATTTCTAAGTTCAGTGTGTGGAAACGTTTGAAAAAGAAAACGGATTTGTGGTGATGTTGATAAACTATTATGTGAGTTATAATTCCTAGATATTTTTCATTGCATGGAATACGGGTTCCTTGGGACAGTAAGGTTATAGTAGCATCTTAATTTGTTGTTCTAATTAGATATGGTATTATGAATGCTGGTTCTTGGTATTCATATGGGACTGTTTGGAAGGAAGTTCCAATCTAATGAGGAACAGAAAAATCAGTCTATATAATAGACTGAGTAGAGCATACAAATTTTACTGTGTCTTGCTGAACTCTAGGATATATATGTATATATATATATATATATATATATGGATTGTGAACCTTTCATCGTTTTCATTAGAGCAAAATATGAATGGATTTATTACTTTGTTGTTGGAAAGTGAATTCTCTCATTATTATGACGAAAGTGTGACTTGTTGTTGTTGTACACTCTTACATGTTATATAGACGTAAATATCTATATAGTGAATTATTTTAAAAGGAAATGATTGCGTTTAGAATTTCTTTCAGTATCGATGCCTACGGATCAGTTGCAATGAACTCTGGTCAAATTTTGGAAAGGTAAATAGTAGTTTTTGCATATTGAAATATATTATGTGGAATGAATCATACTGTTGGATTATGTTTGTGCTAAATAGTGGATATTTGGTTAAACAGTGTAAAGAGGTAATATGATCCTTCTTCCTTTTATACGATTATTGATTTTATTTATTTCTCTTTGGACTATTATCACTTATTGGTATCATGTCTGGGTTAAATTCTTAGTACAGTCATGAGGAAAGGACAAGGAGTGTGGATGGATAACTTGGAATAATGATCATTTCTTCTCTCACACAGTTGGAAATTTGTAATCGTTTAGGAATGAATTTTGTATTGCTTAGGATTAAGCATTTATATTTTATTGTTGTTTACTTTTCTCATCAGTATTTGATTGCTTGAAATCAAATGATTTTCCTAAACTAAAAGGAAAGTAACTTGATTTATATTATCAGTCAAATTTTATCCTTTGAAATTATTACTAGTGTAAGGGAATGGAATTGATAGCATTTATGTTAGAACAGCAGTGTACATACTTGTGTTCCTAGTTCTACAGATGTTGTAATCTGGAATTGATGAAGGAAATTACTTTTTGTAATGATTATTTAGGAAAGAGGACAGCAATCCTTTGACTGATTGGGATAGTATTTAGATGATTCAGTTTTTATGTTGTTCATTCTTTTTGATACTTAATTCTTGATTGATGTTCTTGGTAACGTTTCATAAAAGCAGGGTTCTTTTATTGAGACAGTTAATTAAAAGCACCTCATTTTAATGACAAGTTCTTAATATGCTCAGTTCAATGAACTGACCCGTGCAAGTAATTTTGTAGATGGAACTTGAGTAAAACGAAGACATGGTTGTTTTCTGATACTTCTTTGATTTTCTGAAGATAGATTGTATTTGATAGCTATTATTCCTCTACAAGGAATTGAGAAAAGAAGAAATTACATTCTTCTATCTTATGAGTTGTAATGTGGTTTAATATAAACAAAGTCCAGTCATTTGGACTGGCAAATGTATAAATTATGAAATGGATTGATGAATACAAATACAAGTGTGATATTTTAATGACTGTATTAGTTTGATATTGTTGAATAAGTTGGGAATATAACATTATCCCTTGATTTGGAATTATTCAATTGTTCATGAATGAATTAAAAAGGAAATGACATCTATTCTTACCTAAATGCAACTCTTACGTTGAAATTTGCAATTAGTTCCTACTTGAGTTAAGATGAATTTTTAATTGACAATAAAAAGGATTAGGAAGAACATGATCTCTTAACTGAAAGGTATTCGGGATTAGCTTGAAAGCTAAGGAATATCAAATAACTTAGGAGCAGCTGAACCTCGTATTCGGACTCCGTTAATAGCCTCGAATGTTAAATTCAGAAAGTAAGGATATGGGAAAAACATATCCATGTTAATAAACCTTAAATATGTAAGGTTAAGGAGAATAAATGAATATATTCATTGAGAATTAGACCTCGTTTAGATGACGTACAATAGGATGGAATTCTAAATTTGTTTACAGTTGTGGGAAACTTGGTTAAGTTTAATAAGTTAAACTTATTAAGTCTATCGGTAATGGGCTGCTTAATCCAAAGATTAAGAAAAGAACCAAGTAGAGAAAATACAACCCTTCGGTATGAAGGAGGAGATGCGTAGTAAGCTAGAAGACGGATTAAGTCTCTCTTAGCTACATACAACTGTAACAAGAATGAGGATAAAGGATCAGCATGGTTGCTGAAAGTTGATCTTAAATATTAAGATCATAACCAAATCACACTTGAGCTAGATGTGTACTCTTGATGGGAGGATTCCGTAGGACATTGACATACGCCAGCTACAACATGGTGTCTTCATGAAGGTGGGGCCTTCATGACGACACAATGTTATAGCTGACATATTACAATGCCCTCCTGAATTAAATCATCAAGATTACATAAGCTGGATATTAAGTTCTTGGTTGGGGATAGGAATGTGATCACGTATACAGAGTGACTCCGGAAGACTAAAGGTAACCAGACACATGGAGTTGTCTAGGGATGACACCATATGTCTGTATATATTTAGTTACCATGAGTAACTTCCTATACTCGTTCATATTGCTAGTTGGATTTTGACCTTAAATTGGAAGGATTGGTAGAGACTAGGAAAGACCATTCTAGATAACAGACGAAGTGAGGTGAAGGACGTATTCCATTGGTGTGTATCGCATCCTAGAATATGATCATGTAAAGCATGTGAAAATCTTTGGCCAAAGTATCGCAAGTGCTGGTTGAGTTGTCCTAATCACCTAGTTTAAGATGTAGGATGTCAGATGAATATCAGTAACAGATATTCAGATATGCTTCTTAAATGGATCACTTCGATAACCGGAAATGGTAAGAGAACCTTGTATATACATTATACTATGCGTTAATTAACATGAAGGATCGGTAAGTTGCCAAGTCATGAAATGAGAGATCGCTAAAACTCTGAGCCATGAAATGGGAGATTGGTAGTTCTTCGAGTCATTTATAGCAGCATATGGAATCTGTTATATGATTGGATGGCACTGAATGTGTGTTCCATATTACAAATATGTGAACAGAGAACATTAGTTTTAAAGGGAAATTGTGTGATCCAAACTGCATTATTTGGATAGAGAACAATTATTAAAACTTGAACGTGTTTGAATTATATAATTCATAACAGGGAACGTTGTATATAAAAAAATAAAATAAAAAAATTTCCCTTGTTCTGGTATCTTAAAATGGGAATGTAACATCTTGGTATCAGAGCTGAAGGTTACAACTCTTGGACCTAATGAGTCCATAATATTAATAAGGTTTACATTTTCTTATTAAATAGAAAATGGTCAGAACAAGAGGGAATGCTGCGAATAACCCATTACTGGGTGGAGAAATAGCTACTGCTCAAAAGCTGGATGAAATCCTTACTACCCTACTAGATACGAGAGATCGTCTGACTGTTTTGGAACAAAATTCAATGGGAAATGAAGAGGAGGAGGAAGAAGCTGATATAAATGATTAGCCACCTCCTGTGGACAACACCAATGGAGGCAATCCGGGTGTAGATAATAATAATGTGAATGCTCCTAATCATCCTGAAAATAAAAGGGCAAGATTAGCAACTGAACTTATAAATGACATAAAGAGAATAAGTCCCCCAAAGTTTGAGGAACAACCCTTGGGGACAGAGCTGAGAATTGGCTCAGTGAAATGGAGAAATACTTTGCAATAAGAAACTTCTCCGAGGAGACCAGAGCGATATGGGGAGCATATCAGCTTTCTCATGAAGCATCATCATGGTGGGACAACCGTAAGGTTGAGTTGAATATTGTCGAATCAGACATAACTTGGGATAAATTTAAGGGTTACTTTAGGCAACGATGGCTTCCTTAACTCTATTTTGATAGGAAAATGACTGAATTTCAGAACTGGTCGCAAGGAAGGCTGACGGTGAAAGAATATTGGGAAGAGTTTACTAAACTCCTTAAGTATGTGCCGCAGTACCAAGATGACGAGAAGTTCAGAATATAGAAGTTCATAATGGATTAAATCCCATCATTGGTGGTGAAGTGGATGTCTACGGCCCAACCACCATGGAAGGAGTTGTCGAAAAGGCAATTAGACAGGAACAGAAATTGAGAGTAATTTTTGCTCATAGTTAAGAGATAAGGAAGAATATTCCCAATTCTTCTTCATCTCTCACACCTAAAAGGGGGCCTTGGAAAAGGTTTGGTGTGAAAAACAAAATTGTTGTAGATAATAACAAGAAATCTGTAATGATCAAACTTGTAAATAGTGTGTGGAACAGCTTCACAAAAGGTAGTGGCATTGGAAAAAAGTCCTATGGAAGCCAGAATGATAACTTCAAAGCTGGTAACAAATTTGAGCCTAGAAAAGGACCAGTTGGAGGATGCTTCAACTGTGGAAAGGACCACTGCGCGAATCACTTTCCTCTGAAGAAGGATGACCACAATCAGCAGCATAGGATACACACTACAGTGGCTAACAAACAAGCTGAAAAGTAAGTTACGCCTATAGAAGTTTTGGGTAATTTATTCGGTACACCTGTAGTCATACTTTTTGATACTAGTGTAGACACCTATAATTACGCCCAAGCAATTTAAATACTTAAATTGTGCTAATTATCCCCTTTCTCGCAAATCAACGACATATCATCAAAAGCACTCATTTTCCCTCATATCATCATTAATTAATTACACTAAGCTAATTAATTAAGTTGCCTATCCAACAAATACCCTAATTAACGACCTTCCGTTAATAAATCACCCCTTCTACCTAGACTAATTAATTATTATTAATTAATTAGCTTTCCCTTCCATTTAACCAATAAATCAATATTTAATTGATTTAATCCCCTTATAATAGCCTAAATCGCACTAATATTCCTCTAATTGGCTTCTATAAGCTTACACCTACCTATTAATTAATCACCTTAGATTAATTAAAATACCCCCAACTCCCATGACTTGCTAAACATGTATTAAACCCTTCTAAAGTAAGGTTACTTTTAATAAAGCAACCTTATCCATTCTTAATCATGTTTTACCTTTATCCCACATTCATGAGAATGTGTTGAATCCTTTATCCTTTGGGCTATATAAAGAGCCCTCCACCTACCTTTTTACTTACACCTAAAATTTCTAAGAGAGAAAATGCAAAGCATATAGCAAAGATACTAAGAGCTTTCACCTTGCCCTTTTGAGAGTTCATCATCTTGAAGAGTTAAGCCTCTTTCTTAAAGTGCCTTGGTCATATGGGAGGTGTCAAAAGGGTCTTGTAGCCCAACTTTGATTATCCCCCATTCCTAGGTTCTTGGAACATTAAGGACAACTATTTTGATAGCCATGGAGCTTACTTAGGTCCATTCATTTATTTTTTGTTAGAGAATAGAGGAGTTTAGATATTTAGCATTGTTAGTTTCAAAGTTTGTATTGATGAATGCTAGCATCTAACCCTTGTTTAATTCTTATCATGATGGTGTTTATGCTTTGTTTTAGCTAAATCGTAGAACTATTTTAGGTGGTAGTTCTTGTTTCATTTGATTTAGCATTAAGCAAAGTATACATGCACACATTGGGCATGCCCGGTGGGACATAATCCATTGTCCTTTGCACTTAATTTCAAGTTTTTGTAGTTAAGTTTTATTTTTGGTTACTAACCCTCTTTTACACATGTTGATCTAACTTGTTTTTCTTAACATGTTTTGTTGAGTTTGCATGTGTTGGGTCTTCCTTGTAGGTATGAAGGAGGTGAAGTGCTGTCAAAATTGGAATTGAGGGGAAAATTTCAAGATTTCACCATGTTTTCATTTTTAGAGCTTACTTTTTCATCATTTTACATGTTAGTTTTATCAATTTCTTGAAAATTTTCAATTCTTGAGCATATAGGTTAGTGTTTGATAGTTCTGAGTCTTCTATTTACATATTAATGTGGTGGGTTTCTTTCAAAATTTAAATCTTGGTGAGAAAATTTCAAGATTTCATCATGTTTTCATTTTTAGAGCTTACTTTTTCATCGTTCTACATGCTAGTTTTGTCAATTTCTTGAAAATCTTAAATTCTTGAGCATGTATGTTAATGTTTGATAGCATTGAGTCTTCTATTCATATATTAATGTGATGGGTTGTTGTCAAAAGTGAATCTTGGTTGGAAATTTTTTCCCATTTTGTAGATTAAGGGATGTTTTTTTTGACATTTTTTGAGTGCATGTCAAGTGCACACCCGTGAGCATAAGAGCATATGCATAACCCATCTTCCGAAGGCCATAACTTTTGCTCCCGAACTTGAAATGACTCCATTTCTTTTTGCGTTGGAAAGGTATTGAAGTTAAATATGCAATTAAAACATAAATTTGGGATTTATACTTACAGAAGTTGCATGTTTTTTTGTTATTTTAAAACTGGTCATTTTCTAACATGTCTAATGTTTTGATGAATGTTGTATTTCCATGGTTACTCGATTTAGACCAAAGCGTGTGTATGCTCTTCTCTTGAACATTTTTGTGATATTGAGAATAAAAAACAACTTTTATCTCTATCTTGTTAACATTGGGATTAAACTTAGAAACTTGATTATTCATTTTGCTTAAGGGAATGAACCTTTTACAAAGCATTTTTCAATGGTCCTTTGATTTGAAGTTTTCCATTTCTATATAGTTGGGATAAAGTTTGTGTATGCTCTTCTCTTGCACCTTAGGGTGATCTTGAGAATCAAAAGCAACTTTAGTCTTCATTTTATAACATTTGGTAAATTGAAAACTTCATCTTTCACTTTTGGTTTAAAGGAATGAACATTTATCAAGAATTTTGTATGGTTCATTGATTGAAAAGATTTTCTTTATTTTTTAGTTGGATTATTTGTTGTGTTTTCTCTTCTCTTGCATCCTTGGATGATCTTGAGAATCAAAAGAAACTCTTAATCCTCTTTTAAATAATGTGATTTTCTTGGATAACTATTAACACTTAAGTGCAAGAACTAAAAACGCTTGTAAAAGAAAGGAGGAATCAAAACAAAATCAAAAACTACTAATACAGTTGTTATACAAGTTGCCAAAAGGTGTTCAATCAAACCACACCTAATTAAACAAGATAAAATGAACAACATATTCAAAACACTATATTGTAGGTTTCGGAAAAGGGTACGTCCCTCTCCGCTCAACTGGAACATAACCCCTTTGGCATAACGCCTTAAGCTACAACAATGGGAGTGGTTCCAGGAACCCCAAAGTAGTCCATGCAAAAGGGAACCTTGTGGGCGAAACGGGAAGTGCTCCGCACTACCTACTTGACTAGTGATTCCTTTTTGAGATAGCGTTATAGGTTGTCCATTGAGGTGACCCCAGTGATAGTACACGTAGATGCACTAGTTTCTTATTGTTCTTGAAGGGGGTAAAGTAAAGCTGAGATACTCCCAAACTAGTCAGTGTAACTTTTTGGGTAAATCGCGCTCGCTCATGGAAACTTTGTAACACCTACGAGAGAGAACCACCTAGGAGAATATAATTAGGCTAGGAGCCCACTTTGATCACTTTAAAACAGTGTTGAGTTGTGAACCTTCTTTTTGAGAAACGTGTGACGTATTACTTTCACCTAGTTTTTACTTACCTTAGGGAAAGGCAAAACTTTGCCGAAGTGAGACTAGCATTTTTTGTCATTTTTTCTTGATTTATTTCCTTCATATTCTTTTGACACTTTGTTGATCAAAAGAGGTGTGATTACCTTTGTGTTGCCATTCGACTATTTCCCTCACTTTTATGTCCATTTACGCCCATCCATGTTTGCGGCTGGGTTAGTTAAACATCTAAAGTGAGTGGAGGTGTTTTCACGTCATTTGGTAGCCATTGTGATCTTGATACCCACGTCAAGATCATCATTGTAGCTAGGCATGGTTCATCACTATGGACTTCCATAGAGGAGTTAGCTTGTTTATCTCGTATCATTACAATATCGATATTTACATCTTGTTTCTTGTAAACTTGACATAAAGACCTATATTGTACGGTTACACTGCACACATTCTTAACTATTCCTAGCTATACTTTGAGAATTTTTTTGTTCAGTTTTATTATTACCTTGATTTCAAAAGGTACTAGGCACTACCATTTGTGCATGTTATATCAATAACAACTCGATATCAATACTTCACTTTCTTGCAAAGTGGGTTAACATATCTTGGTGATATTTTTGTGTCATTCACAAATCGTAATTGGCACTTTTTGAGATATAGGTCTTAATCAGACTTGAGCTTGCTCATCATATATCTTGATTGGGATATTGCATTTAACTTCATGTATTTACTTAAATCTTGTTCATTTCTTTGAACTTGGCATAAGTGGAGACATCTTGTTAATCATCTGGCATTACAAATTACTTTGAAACGTAGTCTAGGAAGTACTTCATTTGATTAAGTTTTCGTACCAAACGATTGTTTCATTGGTGACTTTATCTTTCTATCACATTTATATTCTCACTATTAATTTACTCTTAACACGTACATCTTGTGTTTCACTTAGGGGTAGTCATTGAATTTTGAACAAATATACAACTTACCTTAGTGAAACTTATCACGAAAACATGGCTCCCAAGATGCATCTAGGTTTAAAGAAACAAACATATGAGGAACAACAAGCACAAGCTTGGGAAACCTCTAACAAACAAGGGTCAAATCCATTTATCAGACACGATCTAGGACCACTATTTTCTGCAGAAAAGGAAATAAAAGAAATGGTTGACCATGGTGGAAACGAATTAGAATCACCACACGCAGACTTTGATTTTGACCCCACTCTACTAGATGAGTTTCTCCTTAGAAATAAAGATAGAGTTTTGGCATGGGTCATGGAATTAGGGGCCAAATTTCCCACCGAGAATAAACCAATATTACCTACAAATGACACTACTAAGGAAGAACGCCCCCTTATCAATATGGAAGATATTTTAACAAGTGGGCATGCTTCCACTTCTTATGCAGAAAATGATAAAGTGGTAGGGCATAGAATACCCCTCATCAAAGTGCCACAAAGAAACAAGATAGAACATGAGACAGGGGAAGAATCTCCACAATACGAAGAGGAAGAACCTTTAGAAGAAGAAGACACAAACCAAGTCACAATCCAACAACAACTCGGTAACCTAAGTTGACAACTAGCTTTGCTTACTTTCCAGGTACATAAAGACACAAACAAGAACATTCAAAAGTCAAAGCCTAAGTTTAGGATCCACAAACTCCATCGAGAAAACCAAGGAGAAGAAGACACAGGGTATCATCATGTACACATCCCCGCTTCTCCCACTAAAGAACAATTGCTCGCATAAGAAGTGCAATCTATGAAAGCAATATATGGAGTATTAGGAAATACCAATACAAAGAACTATGCCCCTATCCATTTGACAAGAAAATGACCCTTCAACCCTTTCCAAAGAAATTTGATATGCCAAAGTTTGACAAATACAAAGGAAAGGGATACCCAAGGGATCATGTTAAAGATTTCTACATGGCATGTCAAGAGGTGTCTTATAGTGATAATTACCTCATCAAACTTTTTCCTAAGAGTCTCGGAGGTCAAGCATTGGAATGGTTTACGTGCTTACCACAAGGATTGATTTTCACCTGACCAGAATTGGTGGAAAGATTCGTGTGTCATTTCTCATATAACACAGAGAGTGACATCACCATGGAAGACTTGTGCGGCACAAAACAATGCCAAAATGAGACCTACGCTAGCTTCCTCCAACGATGGAAAGGGATAGCTAGTCGCTTCCCTTGCGCTTTCCCTGAGAAGCAACTGGTCAGTATTTTCATCCCTAATCTCAACCCAGATATAGCTTTCCACCTCCAAATGCATTGTGTCCGCACCTTTGAGGAGGTTATCGAGAAAGGGATTCAAATAGAAAAGGCTCTCATTGCAAAAGGCACCCTCAAAACCCAATCTAAAGACAACCAAAGTGTCAAACCCACTGAAAATCCGAAGATCTTTAACAAAAAAAAAAACATGGTCGGAGACGGAATCACTGATTCCAAACGTGTTCAAACAATCCAAACCAGTCAACCTTTTAAACTGGCCAAGGGCCCAATTCAACCACCACGAAATTGATGAACATTCACCTCCCTCAATGAGCCGTTGTCCGTCATACTAAAACAGTTGGATGTGACCCACATGATGACCTATCCTACAACGTAACCATTTGATGACAACGCTCCTAAACCTTCATGGTATAAGGAGCATGAATACTGCGAAATGCATCGTGTTAAAGGTCATAAAATAGATAAATGTTTGTGACTTCGCCACTATATTCAAGACCTCATTAACAACGGGGAGATAGAGGTGGATAACCCTAGCCACATGAAAACACCTAACGAGAAGATGGGGATTTATAAGGAACCATTCCCCAAGCATGATAAGTCAGAAAAGGCAAAACTAGATCGGGGAGAGTCATCCCAAACCTATAAAGCCATGAATTGCTTGTATACCAAGAGAGATAACAATCATTATGATTCACTTATAAGATGTATTCGCTCCCCTGCTGACCGTGTCAACACCATCTGGATTAAGGGAAAGGACTGTGCTGTGGTAATAAGGCATGCCCGCCTCGTAATTCCAGACCCCTCTCCGTCGACCCTACATACTGGTAAGTATAACCTTTTAGAACAACTTGAGAAGATGTCTGCTAAGATTTCGATCTTAGACCTTCTCAAGATTTCCAATGTACATAAGGACATCCTGTATCAAACTCTTCAGGGGTCGAGAGTGCCTTTAGAAGTCGATCCTACGTACCTTCAAGCCGCGGTGGCAAATATTGCACCAAGTGAGCATCTCACTTTCAACCATAAGGAGGTCCCTACCAATAATCCTACACATAATCTTCCCTTATACATTGAGGTAGTTGTTACCCGCAGGAAAATCAAACGAGTGCTTGTGGATAATGGATCTGGATTGAACATCTGCACGCTTAAATTAGTCAAACAATTGGGACATACAGAACAAGATCTTGAGTCCCATATCATCACTATCACCGCATACTACAACGTGGAAAGAGAGTCAACAGGAACCATTACGCTGTCAATAGAGGTGGGCTCCACTTGCCATCAGACAAAGTTTCACGTCTTAGACTTGGAACTTCCATATAATATGCTTCTAGGTTGACATGGATCCATGCCATGCAAGCAGTGCCATCAACATTTCATCAATGCATCAAGCTGAAGCATGAGGGACATACAATAACAATACCAGAAGACTTAGAGCCATTTGCTCATTGTAGAGCTCTTAATAGCTTTACACAAAAGGGTACATATGCATGTCCCTCCACAGATATAGTTGTCCCTCTTCATTTTGAGGCCATGGAATCTCAAGTAGATTCAAATTCTCTTAGTTCTTGCACTCATGGGGCATCTACTTCAACATCTCCATTTAATTCATGGGAGATGAAAATTATGGAATATGGCTGTGGGGAGTATAATGTATAACAAGCGCTCTTGGTTTCTGACCTCTCCTTGTCGTCCAAGACTAGAGGTCGACCCAACTACTACTTCAGGAGACCTAGAGAGGAACACACTATTGGGTTGTTCCTACCTGGAGGCTTGTTAGTTGAGGAAAAATTACTTGATCCACCTACTACTTGGGTCCCTGAGGACACTCAGCCATCTTGTTATCAAACCCCAGAATATGAAAAATCTAGCATAATGATGTACTCTATGGGCTACAAAGGCCTAGGATGTGGGAGGAATGAACAAGGACAAAGAGAACCAATCCCTCTTCCACATTTCAAAACAGAAAGATATGACATTGGGATTCGCCCTTATGGAGCACACCTCAACGATCAAGATGCGACTTGTTCTGAGCATGAGGATAGCTCTGATTATCTAGACAGCGATACAGATTCCTATTGTAGCCAATATGAGGATCTGGCCTCCATGAACCTTTTCATGAATAACGCTTTCCTAACCATCACCCCCACTGAACCAACCCTTGACCTTATATACCCCTCCCTTATTGAATGGGACCAACAACGTCACGTGCCACTAGATTTATTTGAGAACGACGAGGCTATTGTAGAGTTCATGGGCATAAGGGATACAATTCCCATTGGAGATCACAAGAAGGGTTTCTTTATCGACTTAGACACCTGCGCCTACTTCGGCGAGGAGGCTAACTTCATGGTTAGTAAAATTTAAAGAAAAGTGAGGGCAAGAGTTCTAAAGAAAAGCCTCAGCAAAAATCAAAGTCCAAGTCACACAGTGAAAACATCTTTGAGGCATTGGCTGACAAACAAATAATAAAATCAAAGGACAAACAAAGTGACCATGCCAAGGATAAAAAACTCATAGAGACATCCTTGGATGAAGATCTCAACCTACCTCCTGATCCCATGCGTATGGAGGATTTATCAAAAATTTTAGTTGAAGAAACCATTGATGTCAATATTGGTACTAAAGAAGATCCCAAGATAGTAAAATTGGGAGCATCACTCTCAGCCAAAGAACAAAAGACGTTCACTATGCTACTGTGAGAGTTTATTGATGTGTTCACATGGTCTTACAAAAACATGCTCGGCTTAGATCTAACTTTGGTTGTGCATAACCTGGTTATGCAGGCAGATGCTAAGCCTATTAAACAAAAGCTTTGAAAGATGCACCCAAGAGTGGCCTTGTTAGTTAAAGAAGAGTTAGAAAGGTTGCTTGCAGCAGGATTCATCAGGCCAATTGATTATTCTGAATGGATATCGAACATTGTTCCTGTCTAGAAAAAGCCTATTGGTATCCAAATTTGCACAGATTTTAGGGACATCAATAAATCTTTCCCTAAAGATGACTTTCCGTTGCCCAACATTGACATGATTATTGACTCAATCGCAGGGTATGAAATGCTATCACTTGTGGATGGCTTTTCGGGTTATAATCAAATTAAGATCACTGAGGAAGACCAACACAAAACAGCTTTCACAACTCCTTGGGGCACCTTCTGTTATCAGGTGATGCCATTTGGCCTTAAGAATGTGGGAGCAACTTATCAGCGGGCCATGACAGTAATATTTCACGATATGATTCATGACATCATGGAAGACTACATAGATGACATCCTGGGAAAGTTCAAAACAAGAGAGGATCATCCTATCATTTTGTGGCGTATCTTTAAACACCTGCGTGAATACAAAGTCAGGCTAAATCCAAAGAAGTGTGTCTTCGGTGTGCTATCTGGGAAACTATTAGGCTTCATCATGTCAAGACGAGGTATTGAGGTAGACCTTGCTAAAGTGTCAGTCATCACAGAAATGCCTCCACCTAAGAATATCAAGCAACTGTGTAGCTTACAAGGGAAAATTCAAGCCATTCGCTGCTTTATCTCCCAGCTTGCATATAAATGTCACTCATTCACTCATTTGCTTAAGAAGGACATCGCTTTCATCTGGGAACCTAAGCAACAACAATCCTTTACTTTGCTTAAACAGTACCTAGCTAATCCACCTGTCCTCATGCCTCCCACTCCGGGAGAACCACTTTTGCTCTATATTTCCACTACGTAATACGCTATTGGTGCACTACTCACCCAATATGACCTTAGCCATAAAGAGAAAGTAGTGTACTATCTGAGTCGCACCCTCATCTCCTATGAACGTAATTATCCTCAGATTGAAAAGGCTTGCTTGGCCGTTGTTTTTACCTTTCAGAAACTTTGTCATTACCTACTAAATACTAAGACCAAGCTCATATCCAAGGTCGACCCACTCAAGTATTTGTTGTCCAAACCCGCCCTCACAGGTAGAATGGCTAATTGGGTCATTATACTCAGTGAGTTTGATATAGAATTTATCCATCAAAAATCAATTAAAGGACAAGTACTTGTTGACCAGCTAGCGGAAGCACATTTGCAAAGCACAGAACCTTTGAGTCTAGATCTGCCAGATGCATCTTTGCTCTACATTGAAGAATCCATCGTATGGCAGATACATTTTGATGGTTCAGGTGCAGGAGTGGTCCTTATTAATCCTTCGGGTGATCCTATACCATAGGCTTTCCACCTGGCCTTCCCTTACACGAACAACATTGCGGAATATGAAGCACTCATTGCAGGGATGAAGCTAGCCATCAAGTGGAATATTCGACATGTTAAGGTTGTAGGTGATTCATAGCTAATCATCAAATAGGTTAATGATGAGTATAAAGTTAAGGATGACAAGCTCATACCTTACAAGAAGTTGGTGGAAACTCTGAAGGAGTATTTTGTGTGCATTACCTTTGAGTAGATCCCAAGAGCACATAACAGATTGGCAGATGCTATGGCAATGGTGGGATCTATGCTTCGTATTCCACCAGGGAACAATGATATGCCATTTTTTGTAGAAAATATACACCAGCCCACGTATGACGTACTGGAATATTTCCTGGCTTGTGAGGTTGTTGGTCCCTATTCCCCGTGGTACGAACCCATTTTCACCTATCTTAAGGATAGTACTTTCCCTCCCAATATCTCTCATTCTGAAAAGCAAAGCCTGATTCGCTAGATAGCCTGTTACACCCTTTTAGGAGGTACACTTTATCATCATGGCTATGATGGGAATCTGTTACGTTGTCTGGATGTGACGGAGTCAATCCAGGCAATTAAAGAAGTACACGAAGGAGTATGTGGAGCACATACAAATGGAATGGTCTTGGCTAAGAAACTGTTAAGAGTAGGTTACTATTGGCCCACCATAGAAAGTGATTGTTGTAATTATGTTAGAAAATGTGTGCTTTGCCAAAAGTATGGAAATTTCATCCATGCTCCATCACAACCATTGCAACCAATCACTACCCCATGGCCATTCTCCAAGTGGGGACTTGATCTAATAGGGAAGCTTACTCCTACCTCATCTGATGGTCATACACATATCATCACAGCTACAAAATACTTTACAAAATGGGTGGAGGCTGTCCCTTTAACCTATGTCAGAGGATCATAGATTTCTAAATTCATCATGAATCACATTATTTGTCGATATGGTATCCCTGCAGCCATTGTCATAGATAATGGGAAGTCATTTAAGAACAAAATTGTGAAAGGTCTTTGCCAACGGTTCCAAATCAGATTGAAATGGTCGACACCATATTACCCTTAGGGTAATGGACAAGCTGAGGCAACAAACAAGACTTTGGTAAGGATAATGGAGAAGATGGTTAGCAAAACTAGTCGAAACTGGCACCTACAAATCCACCCAGCCCTCTGGGCCTACCAAACATTAATTTGCACTCCTATGGGTGCGACACCATATTCCCTAGTGTTCAGGATAGAATCTATCATCCCTTTAGAGATTGAACTCCCATCCCTGTGAATTTCTCTTCGGGACTATTTGGATAAGGATGAAGATTACCGAGTGGCAAGATTGGCTGAATTAGAGCTCCTGGATGAGAGGTGCATTTGTGCTCTTAATCACCTGAAGGTATATCAACACAGAATCTCCCGCAACTACAATTAGAGAATCATCCCTCGCCAGTTTGAGGTGGGTGATTTAGTTATGAAGGAGAACTAGTTCAACACCAGAGCAGAGTGAGAAAAGAAAGCGAAGTTTTGAACCACACTGGTTAGGACCCTATGTCATAGTTGCCAAGTATGGCACAGGGGCATACAAGTTGGCTCACCCCAATGGTGATGAGCTCCGGGAGCCCATGAATTCCATGCATCTTAAGAGTTTTTATGCCTAAACATGGCACAAGAAAGTCATAAAAATCACAAAAAAAATATAAAAACAAAAAAAAAAACAAATCAGAAAAAGAAAAAGAGAAAACAGGTCGTCCACTAGTGAAAACCACGCAATTGTGGCACTTTGAACAAGTCCTTGTGTGAAAACTGGTTTCCGGCACCTCAGGAGGATTTTTTGTTCAAAAGCATTCTGTATTAGAAGGGTAGTTGTCTTTTTCCTGGACCTGGTTCTACCTTTGAGTTTCCTTGTGCACACCATCTAGTCCAGCCTTGATCCGGCTTTGCCTTCTTCTATTCATCTGTAAGGTACATGGTCTTTCATTATTTCCCATCTTACGCTAGGGGAAACTCAATGACTTCACCTTCTTATTCATAAGCGCATGGATTCTGCCCTTGTATATTCCCCACCTAACGCTGGGGGCATCCATGCTTTCTTGGTTACCTGCACATAGCCGTGGAAAACTGTTAAAAATATAAAAACAAGAGAAACATTGTTTTGAGAAAACACAAAAACAATAGAAAATTGTTTCACAAAACACAAAAACAATAGAAAATTGTTTCACAAAACACAAAAACAATAAAAAATTGTTTCGAGAAAACACAAAAACAATAGAAAATTGTTTTGAGAAAAGACAAAAACAATAAAAAATTGTTTCACAAAACACAAAAACAATAGAAACATTGTTTTGAGAAAACACAAAAACAATAGAAAATTGTTTCACAAAACACAAAAACAATAGAAACATTGTTTCGAGAAAAACACAAAAACAATAGAACATTATTTCAAGAAAACAACAAAAACAATATATATATATATATATATATATATATATATATATATATATGTATATGTATATATCAAAAAAATCTAAAAACAAGGCAAAAATTTTCAAAAAATTCCTAAAAAGTAAAACACCCTACAAAATGGTAACTTGCTTCTTACGGCTGAAACTTGTGTCTTGCGCATGGTATTTTCTCCATATCCTATTGGTTTGTCTCACATCTTCCCCGATTAATACAACTCACGAATCAATGGATTCACAACCATTCACAAAAGCTAGCTGCTTGCTTCGTCTGTACTCTGGGGCACTTTTGGCTGCCTGGCGCTGTTTCGTTGAGCACACATGCTTTTCATGGACCCTGTGTCCATTTTCATTTCCCCTTACATGTATCCTTGCTTGGGGCATCATTTTTAACCCTTGTCATCAATCATGAACTTGTGGATCTCTTCAGCACTGATAACAAAACATTTGTACAACTGTCTTGACTGTTGTTGGGTTAGATATGTGCGTTTGTACTTGTTTTTCCTATTATATGAGCTTGTTTCCTTCTCGTATTTCATTGCATTATTGTATGTTGCATGGAGTTGGTACTTTTAGCAATGGAAAATTGTTTGTAGTATGGATTTTCATGTCATTCTACCTTTGTCGTATGCTTATATTTTTCATAAGGACCGATGATGTAGTTCCTATGGCAATATGATGACATCAAATTTGTTCCAAACAAATAAACAGCTAGAGGTTAAGCTCTTCTCTCCCCTCATCAATATTTCTTCTACACCACTTCCCTTTCACCCCTAATTCTCCCTCTCCTCGAGGCATCCTGCCTCATCCCCATTCTTCTGCCTACTTCTCACCTTTTTCGATCGTCGATCGAGTTCTTCTATCACCCCATCGACACTCGAGGGGGCATCTCTCCCTCCTACTAATTTTTCTTCCATCTCTTCAAAATCTCTTTTGTCTACTATCTTTGAAGTGGCATCACTTATGCCACCCCAAAGAGGGGCAAATGTAGACACCTATAATTACGCCCAAGAAATTTAAATACTTAAATTGTGCTAATTATCCCCTTTCTTGCAAATCAACGACATATCGTCAAAAGCATTCATTTTCCCTCATATCATCATTAATTAATTACACTAAGCTAATTAATTAAGTTGCCTATCCAACAAATACCCTAATTAACGACCTTCCGTTAATAAATCACCCCTTCTACCTAGACTAATTAATTATTATTAATTAATTAGCTTTCCCTTCCATTTAACCAATAAATCAATATTTAATTGATTTAATCCCCTTATAATAGCCTAAATCATACTAATATTCCTCTAATTAGCTTCTATAAGCTTACATCTACCTATTAATTAATCACCTTTGATTAATTAAAATACCCCCCAACTCCCATGACTTGTTAAACATGTATTAAACCCTTCTAAAGTAAGGTTACCTTTGATAAAGCAACCTTATCCATTCCTAATCATGTTTTACCTTTATCCCACATTCATGAGAATGTGTTGAATCCTTTATCCTTTGGGCTATATAAAGAGCCCTCCACCTACCTTTTTACTTACACCTAAACTTTCTAAGAGAGTAAATGCAAAGCATATAGCAAAGAGACTAAGAGCTTGCACCTTGCCCTTTTGAGAGTTCATCATCTTGAAGAGTTAAGCCTCTTTCTTAAAGTGCTTGGGTCATATGGGAGGTGTCAAAAAGGTCTTGTAGCCCAACTTTGATTAGCCCCCATTCCTAGGTTCTTGGAGCATTAAGGACAACTATTTTGATAGCCATGGAGCTTACTTAGGTCCATTCATTTATTTGTTGTTAGAGAATAGAGGAGTTTAGATATTTAGCATTGTTAGTTTCAAAGTTTGTATTGATGAATGCTAGCATCTAACCCTTGTTTAATTCTTATCATGATGGTGTTTATGCTTTGTTTTAGCTAAATTGTAGAACTATTTTAGGTGGTAGTTCTTGCTTCATTTGATTTAGCATTAAGCAAATTATACATGCACACACACCTGTAGTCATACTTTTTGATACTGGAGCTACTGAATGCTTTATTTCTACTAAACTTGCAACGAAATTAAAAAGGAAAGATGAACAAATGGATAAGAGATGGACAGTGCATTATGGGAATATTGTTGTCCATACAGCCGAAATGTGCCTTTTTGGGAAAATTCTTGACTTGCCCAGTTTCTCCACCGAAGTTGACCTGTATGTCACTCCTTTAGGATCATATGACATCATTATTAGAGTTAACTGGTTGGCAGAACATAAGGCAAAGGTCGACTGTTATGAAAAACAAATTTGTTGTTTTGATGACCTACAGAAAGTAGCAGTCATTCAAGGTGTAAGGCATGAGGTTGCAGTTAGGAAACTAACAGCTATGCAACTTAAAATGGCTAAAAATAGAGGCTGCACCTTGTATGCAGTAAAAATGACAGAAAATACTGAGGAAGATAATGATTTCATGGAAAGATATCCATTATTAAGGGATTTCAGTGATGTGTTTCCGGAGGAATTACCAGGTCTTCCACCCAAACGAGAGTTTGACTTTGCAATAGAGATCAAGCCAGGAACTGAACCCATATCTAAGACACCTTATAGAATGACCACCCTCGAGTTAATAGAGCTAAAGGCTCAATTACAGGAACTTTTGACTAAGGGGTTGATAAGACCGAGCGTCTCACCATGGGAAGCACCGGTAATTGTTGTAAAGAAAAAGGATGGCACATTGAGACTGTGCATTGATTACAGAATGTTGAACAAGGCAACTATTAAGAATTGATACCCACTTCCTAGGATTGATGATCTCTTCGACCAGATGCGTGGAGCATCAGTCTATTCAAAAATAGATCTTCGATCTGGGTATCATCAGCTGAGAATAAAGGAAGAAGATATTCATAAAACAGCTTTTAGAACAAGGTACGGGCATTATGAATTCACGGTGTTACCTTTTGGGTTGACAAATGCACCTGCCGCCTTCATGAATTTGATGAACAATATTTTTCAAGAATACTTAGACAAGTTTGTGCTTGTATTCTTAGACGACATTCTTATATACTCTAAAAATGTCGAAGAGCACCAAGAACATTTAAGAATAGTGCCGGAAGTTTTTAGAAAGAGGAAGTTGTACGGTAAACTGTCTAAATGTTCCTTTTATGATGCAGAGGTGCCTTATTTGGGACTTGTTATAAGCAAGAACAGAATAGTTGTAGAACCTTCAAAGATTGCAGCTATAACTGAGTGGCATGCGCCTAAGAACGTGCATGAAGTAAGAAGCTTCATGGGCTTGGCAGGATATTATAGAAAGTTCGTTAAGGATTTTTCAAAAATTGCTGCCCCAATCACTTCACTGCAAAAGAAGGATAAGAAATTTGTTTGGACTGACAAATGTGAATCTGCCTTTAAAAATTTAAAGGAACAGTTAACTTTAGCACCTATTTTAACTATAACAGACCCAAATGGAAATTTTATGGTTGTAATGGATGCATCGGGAGAAGGCCTTGGAGGCATTCTGTTATAGAATAACCATGTCATAGCTTATGAAAGTAGAAAGCTTAAGTTACATGAACAGAATTATGCTCCACATGACCTAGAGCTCTCTGCCATTGTACATGCATTTCAAATGTGGAGGCATTACCTTCTTGGCAAACCTTTTGAGTTAAAAACTGACCATCTGGGGTTGAAGTATATTTTTACTCAGCCAAATCTGAATGCAAGACAGCGAATATGGTTAGAATTTATGTCTCAGTATGATTTTGATATAAGCTACATCAAAGGCAAGGAAAATAGAGTGGCAGATGCTCTAAGTCGAAGGAAGCACATTTCTGCTCTTATAACGTTAAGAACTTAGTTTAAGGATGAGGTGAAAGATGTCATGGAATCTGACTCTTATTTCCAGCAAGTTAAAACAGCACTTACTGCAGATCCAAAGGATGTGAGGTATAAAGGATTTCATTTTGATAGCGAAGGAATTCTGAGGTTTGAAAACAGGGTATATATACCCTTGGCAAATGATTTAAGAAGGAAATTTTTAAATGAATTTCATAATTCACCTTTTTCTGGACACCCTGGCATTACAAAAATGCTTGTTGATCTTAAGCAGCAATGCTTCTGGAAGGGAATGAAAAAGGATGTGGTGGAATTTGTAACACACTACTTGGAATGCCAGCGTGTTAAGGTGAAACATATCCATCCCGCTGGATTATTGTATCCCCACAGCGTTCCATAGTACAAATGGTAAGTGATAACAATGGATTTCATTCAAGGATTTCCTATGTCAAGGAATAAGCATGATATCATCCTAGTTCTCGTTGAAAAATTAACCAAGGTGGCACACTTCATTGCTGGTAATTTGAAAGACAATGCACTAGTGTTAGCAAGAAGATTTGTACATGAAATTTTCAGATTGCATGGAATACCCGAATTGATCATATCAGACAGAGATCCGAGGATGACATCAAGGTTTTGGAAAATGCTTAATGCGGCCTTGGGAACTAAATTAAACTTCAGCTCTGCATATCATCCGGAGACGAATGGACAGACTGAGAGAGTCAATCAAGTTTTAGAGGATATGTTAAGAATGTATTGCATGGACCAGCAATATAAATGGGAGGAATACCTTCCGCTGGTTGAATTTGCCTACAATAATACATACCACACCTCTTTAAAAATGGCACCTTTTGAAGCATTATATGGAAGAAAATGCAGAACCCCTGTTAGTTTGGACAGCGTTGAGGACAGAGAGGTAATTAGGCCAGAAATCCTCACGAAAATGGAACAACAAATCAAAATGATTCGGGAACATCTAAAGGAGGCTGCCAATAGGCAAAAGAGTTATGCAGACTTAAAGTGGGTTGATAGGAATTATAAACTGCGTGAGAAGGTCTTTCTTCGGGTTAAGCCGAAAAAGAGCTCAATAACTTTTGGCAAGGCTGCCAAGTTATCACCATGTTACGTGGGACCTTTTGAAATTGTTGAAATAATCAACCCTGTAGCTTATCGTCTAGCATTACCTCTTGCTTTATCACAAATGCATGATGTTTTTCATATTTCTTTTCTTAAGAAATACGTAACAGATTTATCACATGTGCTGAATTGGAACTCCTTGCAGGTCTAAGACCTAGGAATAATCGTGGTTAAGCCCATTCGAGTGCTCTGAACTCGCCAGTTGTACTTAAGAAATTGCGAAGTAAATCAATGTAAGGTCCAGTGGGACTAGTTCAGTGAAGAAAGTGCAACTCGGGAAAATCTCAAAGAAATGAGATCTGCTTTTCCATACTTGTTTGATCGAATTGAAATTCAAACAACTAATAATTCTACCAAATTTAGACAATTATTGGTCTATTTTACAGTTCTCTTAAAACACTGTTTTAAAGAGTGAATCTGTTTTTGGTATGAACTTATGAATGGAAGGAAAATAACTGCATTTTATCCTACAAACTCCTTGAATTGGTTAATATGATAATTGGGACGATGATTCTTTAAGAAGGGAGGAATGTAACGCCTTGATTTTTGTAAGTTATCATGGTAATTACTTTTCATAATGTTGTAACTGCTGAAATGAAGATAAAAATGTTAAGATATATCTTTGATCTTAAAGGAATGTGTTGCTAATCTGGACCCTTGTTTGCTGTAATTTGTTTACTTGGGACAGAAGTTATTATTGCTTGTGTGTTGCTAATGAGACAACAGACTTGTCGTATGCTTGATGAACTCTTTTCGCTGATTGACAGCACACCTTGAATCAATTCCATTGATCCAAGGTATGTTGTGGCCTTCTTGAGATCACTTTCTCAATTTACTACTAAACCAGAATGAAGTCTGAAACCAGACTAAAGGTTGATATAAAGGTTGCAGCACCTGATTTCAGGTATGAATATCTGGTACATAGATGCCAATGAAAAAGGTTCGATTCTGAAACCACATACCTTTGTAACGCTAGACAGCGTAAGACGATAAGGGCCTGGATGCAAGGAGCACAGGTATGTGGAGCATAGGACGAAACGTCCTGCATAGTGTTGAATATGAATTCCAGTCAGAAAGACTTGATTTGAAACTATTAATTAAAAACTATGGGATTAAACACTAACCTACTACTAAGTTTCATCCTATACCCTAACTACTACCCTATATGGATTTTTAAATTTCATAAGAATGAAAATAGATGTAAATTCTATTAACCTATGAACTAGGGGAATAACCTAGATATGGACTACAAAAAAATCCTAAACTATTCCTAACTTAAGGAAGGGGACGTATGGACCCATGTGGATGGAAACGGATAAGAAGGGAAGGTTGGAAATTTAATGGGATGGTAAATGAAGTCCTTACATGTGCAGCGCCAAGTTTGGAGGGAACAAGGAAAAGTTGGAGGCGTCCAACTAGCTATGAAGCTAAAATGGAAATTACATGCAAAATTTGAAATTGGAAATTTGCCAACCTAAGTCGGCGGTGGCATGAGGAATAAGGAAAGGTAATGCATTCAATGCATTCAATTACCTTGGCCTTAGTGACCAGCTCGCCTTGGAAAGTGGATTGGGAAAGAATTGTTTGTTGTGTGCATTGGGTTTTGAGTTGCTCTGCATTTTGTTCTTCCATGGTTCTGTCGAACCTGCTGTATTTCTGGTTATTGTTTCTATCTTTGGAGAAGCCAAGGACTATTTTTGAGCCTTTGGAAGTTAGTGGCTATTTAGAAATCGTGGCTGAGGATTTTGTGGAGAGAAACAGCTCCAGTGGACGCGGTTTTCTTTGAACCACAAAAAAAATACAGGCATGTTAAGCCCTTCTCCTTAAACCGCTTGCTTTTTCTTAATCGACTCATTAAAACAACCCTAATCTTATGAGGGGTGATTTAATCAAATGATGTTGTTGTTTTGAATGAAATGATCTCTGGACTGAGTCATTTTTCCTTTGCTGAGTACGACTTGGATAATTTCTTTTTTGAATTAGGTGAATGAAATAAGTCTGCTCTTGATGAATGAGTTGTTTGGCAATGTCGGTTAATTGATCTCTACTCAATAGGAGTTGAATTTGTGCAAAATAATACATTAGTCGTGTGTGTATTAATCTGAGTTTTGTGCAATCTTGTATAAACATAAGGGTATGTGATTTTGTATGTTTGGTTTGAACTGGCATAGCAAAGGAACACGACCTTGGGTATTCTTGCGATTAAGTGGAATAAAAGGGATTGTGCTTGCTGTATGAGATTGTTTTTGACTGTATCTTGCTTGCGCATCTATTACCCTCTACGGGTTTGCATTGATAGATGTATTGCTATGTGAATATTGTATTTCTGAGTTCAGTGTGTGGAAACGTTTGGAAAAAGAAAATGGATTTGTGCTGATGTTGATAAACTATTATGTGAGTTATAATTCCTAGATGTTTTTCATTGCATGGAATACGGGTTCCTTGGGACAGTAAGGTTATAGTAGCATCTTACTTTGTTGTTCTAATTAGATATGGTATTCTACCTGTTGGTTCTTGGTATTCATATAGGACTGTTTGGAAGGAAGTTCCAATCTGATGAGGAACAGAAAAATCAGTCTATATAATAGACTGAGTAGAGCATACAAATTTTACTGTGTCTTGCTGAACTCAAGGATATGTGTGTGTGTGTGTGTGTGTGTGTGTGTGTGTGTGTGTCTATATATATAATTTTATTGATTGTTAACCTTTCATCGTTTTCATTAGAGCAGAATATGAATGGATTTATTACTTTGCTGTTGGAAAGTGAATTCTCTCATTATTATGACGAAAGTGTGACTTGTTGTTGTTGTTTTTGTACACTCTTACATGTTATATAGCTGTAAATGTCTGTAGAGTGAATTATTTTAAAAGGAAATGATTGTGTTTAGAAGTTCTTTCGGTATCGATGCCTATGGATCAGTTGCAATGAACTCTGGTCAACTTTTGGAAAGGTAAATAGTAGTTTTTTCATATTGAAATATATTATGCGGAATGAATCATACTGTTGGATTATGTCTGTGCTAAATAGTGGATATTGCTAGTTGGGGTTAGAGCTTGACCTTAAACGGAAGGACTGGAAGAGACCAGGAAAGACCATTCTAGATAACAGACGAAGTGAGGTGAAGGACGTATTTCACTTATGTGTACCACATCTAGGAATATGATCATGCAAAGCATGTGAAAATCTTTGGCCAAAGTATCACAAGTGCTGGTTGCGTTGTCCTAATCACCTAGTTTAAGATGCAGGATGACAGATGAATATCAGTAACAGATATTCAGATAGGCTTCTTAAATGGACCACTTCGATAACTGGAAATGGTAAGAGAACCATGTATATTCATTATATAATGCACGGATTAACATGAAGGATCGGTAAGTCACCGAGTCATGAAATTAGAGATCGTTGAAACTTCGAGCCATAAAATGGGAGATCGGTAGTTATTCGAGTCATTTACAGCAGCATATGGTATCTGTTATATGATTGAATGGCATTGAATGTGTGTTCCATATTGCAAGTATGTGAACAGAGAACATTGGTATTAAAAAGAAATTTTGTGATCCAAATTGCATTAGTTGGACAGAGAACAATTATTAAAACCTGAACATGTGTTTCAATTATATAATTCATGACAGGGAACGTTGTACAAAAAAAAAATTCCTTGTTCTAGTATCTTATAATGGGGATGTTACAGAACTAACAACAGAAAACCAATATCTCATTTTCTTCATCACTCTTTTATCAAGTCCCCCACTGAATTCATACATCCATTTCATTCTTTGACAAGGGAGTCAATGGTAGGTTTACAATACTTGTAGTTAGGCTCAAGAATCTCCATTTTAGGGCCTTTTCCTTCTTTTCTCTTTCCTTAGCAAGTTCCGTAGAATGAATCATCTCTGCTAATAACTTGAGATGGTGGATGATGCTTTTAACATTGAGGAAATAGACATCACAGATTTAGAAAACAACTTCTTTCATCTTCAGCATATCCTTTGCCATCTTCAGAATTCTCTCATTTACATTCTTGAGTTGTTCACTAAGAACCAAACAAGATAAATTTTCCACTTTAACAGTTATTTCCCTCAAATCCATGGAAACCATACTAATCTTATGTCTATTAATATCAGTATCAAGCCTACAATGCTCAAATTCCCACATGAAACTATGAGACTTGACAATAGTGGGTGGTAAACAATTTTGTTTGGGTAGTTTTAAGAGCATGCAAGATTTCAATGGCCTCCTCTAAGTTCTTTAAACGCTTATCTTCTTAAGTTTCCAGAGCTTTCTTGCTCACCATCTCCTCACTCTTATCCCCTTCAGCAGCTTCCTTATCCTTATTAGAAATCAAAAAGTTCGGGTTCCCTTCTTAGTTCTCACCCAAAACTAAGATTGTCTCCACTTCCTCAACTATCTTAGGAGCCTCCTCTTCCCTACTTCATTTCTTGATGCCACCTTGACTCAGGTTGGATCTAGTTCTTTTAGCCACTAGATTTCCAAACATATCCTCACTAAAAATTTCCTCCTTGGGCACCAAACATTCAGTGGCAGAAGCCCCAAATTTATTATTTTTTCCCAAAAGGGGAGTTCTTAACCTGAGAAGGGATTTGATGAGACCTTGGTGCAAAGGTAAGGGGAAGGTACTTTTCTCGACCATGACAATATATTTCGCAAGCGAAGTATACAGAAAGAAAGGAAAATTATAGGTATTAGAATTACGGACATGGTTTAGCATAGGGAAGTGATATCCATTTATCACTTTATATCACCCTTCTAAGGTAATGTAGGACATAAACAACTAAGTAATTTTATCAAAAGGATGGGGTAAATTGCCCCGAGCATAACCATTATGAAGAGAGACAAGCGTTCCCTTACCTTGTATAAAACATTCAATCTCCAGGATGTAGTCTGACTTAGGTTTGTAGATGCATCTTCCTTCTAGAGCTAAAACCCGAGACTTTAGCAATAAGATTTGGGGAAATGGTAAAGGAGAAGTTATCAACTCCCAACATTGCCTTCTTTCCACGTTTTTGCCACATATTCACTCTACTTTTCATTGTAGCCATCAAAGATATTGAAAAAGGTTAACATACCTACCTTTTCCAAGTAAGGTCTCAACCTTTGTGGACATCTCCTACCTCTTGCTAGGTTTCATTTCTCACTAAGGTCACCCCCCATCCTTATAAAACTATTCTTCTTTTTATTCTACAAATAGTTACCTTCCCCTGATCTTATCATTTCACTTCCAGAGAAACAAAAAGATCCGTCCTACCCCTATGAGGATTAGAAAAGAGATTTTGCACAAGTTCTGGAATCATGAAAAAGAGATGTCACAAGTTTGAAGAATTAATGCCTCCTCATTTGCAGGTGTAATATTAGTTATACCTTCCCTTTTCATGATTTCAATAAATTTGGTTTGCATCTTATTAGGATACTCTACCACCTTAAGACCCCTTGCGTTCACCCCTAAATTGGCCATAAAATCAGCTAGAGAGTTTCCTTCATGATACACATGATGAAAGGATATGACCTCAAAAGAGGATAATACAAGCTTAGTTATATTTATAAATTCATCAAATAGAAATAGAAGGTTGAGATTTTCCTTTCAAACATGATATGATTTTTAAAGATTCCCCTTCCACTTCAAGGCGCTTTAAGCCTTTCTCCTTGGCTAACTTCACCCCCCAAAACATCGCAGCTGCCTCAGCAACATTGTTAGATTGGAATCCTAGGTTGAAGAAGTAGGCAAGAAGAAATATTCCTTAAGATTCCCGAAGAAACACCTCCTCCCCCTACTTTCCCAAGGAGATACCTTTCACCACCCCATCAAAGTTGAGTTTAAAGAAACCTTCCCTAGATGAATTCCACTTAATCCCCATACGAGGATTACTTCTTTTAGGTTTGGGGTCACCTATAATGTTTCTAATTCTTAAAGAAGTGTTATTCATTGTCAAGAATTTCCATTTCATTTTTCTTTAGGATAAAAATTTTTTTTCTAACAGCATGTAGGAGTTTTTTTATAGCCAACCTAGTGGGAAAATTTCTTATTTTTAAAAATCCTTTTGTTTCTTTATTTCCATAATTCCCACTAGAGGTGACCCAAACTCATGACCCAAATATTTTTAAGCTATTGAATGAAGAAAGGATAGTTCCATTGATTCCAAGCATCCATGATCTCATTAGGAATTTCCCAGTAAATTGAGAAGTAACCCAGAATAAAAGAAAGCATTAGATGGGCAAAAAGACATTCTAGGAGAAGATGATTTACAGTTTCTATATTCACTTCACAAAGAACACATCTACTGGCCATCTGGAATCCTCTTTTAGCAATATTATCAATAGTAAGAATTTTCTTTATTACTAAAAGCCAACTGAAAACATTAACCTTAGGAGTTATGTTCTTGATCCATATCTTACTAGCATTTAAACCTTCTTCTCTAGTTTCTCCCTCAAAAACAGGGGAATAGGCTGTATTTGACAGAGAAATTACCACTTTGTTCTTTGTCCCAGACTATTCTATCTTGTTCTTTGTTTTTTGAAGAAACATAATGTTTTAGAAAATCATTGAGCCTGCTCAAAATGTTCATTGGATTCATGTCTATCTAGTTCCATGAGTTTCCATGTCTAAAAGCTGTCTCCATCAACCATATAGTTATTGATTTTTTCCCCCCATATTTATCTTTGAGATGTCTAGTAATTTAGGGGAATTGATCTTTAAGGACAAAATTCCCAGCCCATTTATCTTTCCATAAGCTTATCTCATTTCCTTTTCCTATTTTCCACCTGTTGCCCCTAGCCACAATTTAATTTTACCTAGTTAATTAGCTTTCCATATGCACGAACCATTGAAGGATGTATATTTAAAAAATCCATCTATTGTCATTAACATCCATCCAATATTTTTTCTTTAGAATTATAGTCCAAAATCCATTTTCTTTAGCTAACCTCCATCCAATTTTTGCAAGAAGGGACTTTTATTCATTTTAGTTTAGTCTCTAAGAACCAAGTCCCCCAAGCTATTTTAGGTTTATAAACTCCATCCCAGGCCACGAGAGGGATTGTTTTTTTGCTTTCAGTGTCACTCCATAAGAAACATTTTTGGATTTTTTCCATTTTTTCCCCAACACCTCTAGGAAGTTGATAGAGGGACATGGCATACACCGAGAGACTTTGAAGAGAACTAATGAGAAGGGTAATATTGTCAGCCTGGGATTACACAATAGCTTTCCATCCAACATGTTTTCTTTCAAACCTTTCGATTAAGAAATTACAATCCCAACAAGAAGGTCTCTTGTCCCTAAGAGGGATACATAAATAAAAGGTAGGGAAAGATTTATAGTCACATTCAAAAATTTCAGCTATCTTCTTACAGTGATTATCCATGGTGTTAAGGAAGAAGAGAGAGATTTTTATGAAGTTTACCAGCTGTCCCAAAACCTTCCATATAGTCATCTAGGAGAGATTTTATTTTCTTAGCTTCATGGGTACAAAAGATTCCCCCACCAAGAAAGTGTCGTCAACAAAATGACGGTGTGATACTTTTTCCATCTCCCTTGCTGGGGAAATCCCTTTGAGAAATCCATTTTAAGTTTCAACATTTAATATTCTACTTAAAGCTTCCACCAAAATAATACAGAGGAAAGGGGAAATGGGATCCCCTTGCCTCAAGCCTCGAGAGCTAGGAAAAAAACCAAAGGGGGACCCATTAATGAGAATAGAAAACCAGACATTAGAGATACATGCCTTCACCAGATTCCTAAAGGAAACATCAAAATCAAACTTATTAAGGATTTTATCAAGAAAACACCATGAGACCCTGTCATAAGCTTTGGCCATATACTAATTTTAAAAACAAAGAAGCCATTCTTGCTGAGCATAGCCGAGTGATTACTCTCTTTGATTGTAATGATCCCATCCTAGATTTGGTGACCAATGACAAAACCCCCTTGTTGTTCTTAAATGATAGAGGGAAGTAACAATTGCAAACGGAGAGCCATAATTTTTATGCAGATTTTATAGGAGGTATTGCAGAGACTTATAGGTCTAAAATATTTTAATTCTATGACATTACCACATTTTGGAATCAGAGATAGAAACGCACATTTCATGTCTTTTAGCATAACTTTCTATCTAAAAAATTCCTTCACAGCCTCAAAGACATCTTTTTTAATTATGTCCCAGAAGTGTTGAAAGAAAGCTTAGAAGCCATTCAGCCTAGGAGACTTGTCAAGATTGAGGTGTTTGACAGTGAATTCCACTTTCTCCATTGATGGGATCGCTAAAAGCATCAAATTATCTTCCTCTGAAACCAACGGAGGAATGCACTTTAAAAATTCTTGCTCTTTATTCAAATTTGGATCAAAATTATTAGTCAGCAGGTTACGGAAAGAGGAAATAGCCTCTTCACTTATTTCTTCTTTTTCTTCCACCATAACACCCTCTTCATTTCTAATTCTATTAATTCTATTGAAACTTATACATTTTAAAGTAGACAAGCGAAATAATCTTGTATTTTTATCCCCTTTCTTTAGCCAAGTAATTCAATATTTTTGTCTTCAAAATATTTCCTCTTTGCCTAGTATGTTGTGGTATTCCGCCAGAAGGGACCGTTCCTTTTCATGGTCCTCTATATCCATCTCAAAATCCCAACTCTCTGTCTGTCTTTGAACGTTCTGCAGTTCAGATCTGATTTCCATTTTCTTCTAAAAAATATTTCCAAAGCTTTTCTTATTCAAAGCTTTGAGGTGACCTTTAACATTCTAGATTTTTTTAGAAATTCTATACATTGTTGTTCCTTTAACCTTCAGTTTCCACAGTCATTACTGAGGTCATACAGATCCTCATTCTGGAGCCACATATTCTCAAAATGGAAGGGTGTTCTTCTTCTAGATGGACTCTTGATTTGTAAGAGAATAGGGTTATGATCAGACCCTATCTGGGGAAGAGAGAAAAGAGAGATATCCTGGATTAACCACTCCTCTGAGACTAAAACCCTGTCTAATCTTACTTGAATATGTTGGGTTCCAACTCTTCTATTAGACCAAGTGAAACTGTTTCCTTTAAGATCAATATCATGGAGCTGTAAAGAAGTAATAAAATCATTAAAATCATCCATGCCTACTGTAAACTCCTTAGATCCTCCTTTTTTCCCCTCGAGTCTGAGGGGTATTGAAATCCCCCATGACAATCCATCCTGAAACTTTGATGGAATGTTTAAATGAAATAAGGTGATACAAAAGATGTTTCCTTTCTTTATAAAGGGTAGGAGCATAAATGTTAGATAAAACCCATAAATTCTTGTTTTCAAGATCTCTCATCATCACCACCAAATTATTATCTCTTTTGAATAGAAGATTTCCTTCATAGCAGGCCGTATTCCACACCACAGCTAAACCTCCAGAGGTTCCTTTCGAACTAACAACAAAAACTTTAGAATTATTCCAAAAAGACTTACAAGAACTTAAAAAAAGGTCTTATTTCATTTTAGTTTCTTGAACAACTAACACATCAATTTTTTGTCTTTCAATCATGTCTTTGAGAATCCTCCATTTCACATGGATATTAAGCCCTCTACCATTCCATGAGATGCAATTCATTTCTGCAGATTGAGTTTATTTTTCTTAAAGACCTTTTGGTCTAAACACATATGTTTCCCTGAATCTATATCCTTTTGGGTATTTTTTTTCCTTGATTCAAATTTGTTAGGTCTTCCTTTTTTACTACTAACAACTTCCACATTTACAAGATTCTCAATCTCCTTAGATTTAGGAGAGGATATTGAGGATTCCCCCTTTTTTCCTTTTGAATCCACTTTTCTTTTTCTTGAGGGGTTTTTTCCCTAGAGGTTCTTTTATTTCCCGGCATAATTTCTTCTTTCTTCTCTTCCATTATCCTGATTGCGGACATGTTTATATAAGTTATTATATAAACTTTATTCTATATATTTTTTAATTTTAAAAAATATAGTTATAGATTAACTATAAACTATAGTTTTTCAAATCAAATTCTTTTAGAGGGATCCAAAGAACACGAGTATGAATTAACCTTCCAAAATATTTAACTTGCAAACATTTGAAATTATAGAAAACTTGAAAATTATTTCATATAGTAATAAATCATTTCCTTTTGTATGTGATTTTCACGCAAGTAAATATTTGAATACCCTTTCACATGTGCACACATAATCTCCAAACAAACATTAATTCCATATAATTTACAAAATGTAAATGAAAGTAAGAATCATATCATATTACATCTCCTCCCAAAAAAATTATGGATTTAAAATTGAAAAACCCTAAAAAATTATCGAGAGTTTAACTACACAAATGTAGTGCCAAAATAAATTGGGGAAAAAAGAAGGGGATCGGATACTTTTAAATACCCTTTCGGGTTGGTTGAAAAAACTCGTACAAATTAAATAAATAAAATATAAAACATTTGATCTTAATTTATTTAATTTATCTCGCTTTGTTACCATGTTAGAATTTGAGGATTCTAATAAATACAGATTTAATCAACTTACATATTACATAATGTTATAATAAATATTTAAATAAAGATTACATCATAACATAAGTAAATAAAGAAATACTTACAGGAAATAAATAACACAGGTGACACAGTATTTATAGTGGAAAACTCCAATAGGGTAAAAACCACTTTGAAAATAACATTTTACTTTAAAGAACTTATTTTACATCCAGTAAGATCACCTCCTCCTTTGAAACCCTATTTACCAAGGGTAAAACCAAATAACTTGATTTACACACCTTTAATATATTTCCCAAATATATCAAATGAGAACCTAAAGTCCTTTTTATATAAGGTGATTGGGTATGTCTCCCGACCCACCTTTTCAACCTAAAATGGTTGACACATACACCTATTTAATATTAGAAATATAATCATTTCATGATATTAAATATTTAACCTAAAGTATATACCTAGGTTAGCATATTTAATAATAGAAATATAAATATTTCATATTATTAAATATTAACCTATATATTAGTGATGGGCCCATATACATTAAGGGTTGGTTAGACTACTTAATCATTATGTTCCAACATTTTCATTGGTAAAACCTATAACAAATCTGAATGAGGTTTTTGTTAAACACATTGTTATAAACAAAAACCACTCTTAGATTTTTCACTTGACTCTCTGATTATTCACAGTTCCCATTTGATGCAAGTTCCGAAACTAACTTAAAACAACTATAACTTTTGCATACGATCTCATATTGAAATGATTCTTTTTTTGAACTTGCATAATTGTTCAAGAGAAATTTGAATATGAAATAAGATTTGAGTTTAGATATACCATCCATGATCAATTACACTTTTCCCAATACTAGCATTATCTTTCCTTTATGTCCTGCATATAAAAGATTTTGCATCTTTTCCCAAATAATCAATAGGATTAGTCAACAAAATAGATAACAAAATATTTCTAAAGAATGAACAAGATATATATCCTATATTATATCTTAAGCAAACTATAAGTTCCTATATTACATTTAAATCCACTTTCAAAGGTAACTTGGAAGGACAAAATAATGGTAATTTATGGCCAATTTATGGCCTCATCAAAGCATGAGAGAGGGAGTTGAGGAGGAACCATGAGGTTGCAGGAGCAATGGAAATACAGAGGCAAACATTGTGGAAAATATTTGAGGCCTGCGTGGAAGGCGTGGGATGTGAGCAGTCTGTGCCACCTCATCTTGGCAAGTGTGGGAGAGTTACCCCCTCAACTTCTGGTGAGAGTTCATCGCATGAAGAAAGGAGAGTTGTAGCCACGTCTCTTAGCCCAACTAGTGACTAGACCCTAGCGCTTATCCTTTCAGTTCCTAAGTAAAAATTTGCTTATTTGGTTGTTAGTGGTGTTGATATTGGCATTCAAGCGACACCTATGAGGTATAATTTTTCATTTGGTACATCTATGGTTACACTTTCATTTCCTGTATTTGGAGGTATTTTATTTGGTAGGATATTTGGCCAAGGTGTGGGATCAAAAATTTTGGGTATCACATCTAGAATTGGCATGGGAAACACATATGAGAGTGGGTCAACTTTACAAACTGTCAGCACGTAGTTTAGCGTGGCAGTGGGTTTACAAGGAGTAGATGTGTTAGGCCCCTTACCTACGATAGGAGAAGGATCTGATGGATCTAGAGGATTTAGTACTTGTGGATCTAGTGGTGCTGGAGGTGGTGAAAATATTGGAGGAGGCCAATGTTCTGGATCTAGTGGGAAAGGGCCTCAACAACCTCAGCAGGTATTTTTTGAGATGTCTTTACATTTTCTTGATTACAACGGTGTGGAAGACGTTGCAGAACATGTGCATAAATGTGAGTTGTTATCATGCGTGAAGGGTATCACTGTACCAAAATGGAAGGAAGGTCATTTTACAACTATGTTGCAAGGGCACACACATAGCTAGTATAGGAAGTATGATCCACACTAGACAGTGGTGGATTACATCACGATGCATGATGAATTTTTGGCAGAGTTATACATCCCTCAGTTTGAATATAATAGCATCAACACTTTGAAGGAAACCCAAAAAGGGATGGCAAAAAGTGTGCAAGAGTATGATGCGGACTTTAAGACTCTTCTGTCAAAGTTGTCTTATGATATTCACCCATCTCAACATGCTCAATGGTTCGTCGGAGGCTTGATCACTTTGTTCAGGAGGGAAATTTCACATAAGACCTACACAAAAATCCACATGAGGCCTTAGAGGCTTACATATGCACTGAGGCCGTGGGAAGCATTGACACCAGAATTAGTCCATTTGTTGAAGCCTAGATTACTGCCATAGCAAAGCAACTGGAGAAATTGTCTGCAAACTCGGCTAATGACACTCGCAGTGGGATATGGTGTATGGACTTTGAAGCAGAGGGGCATACAAAGGAAAATTTCCCATGAAGATCAGTGTGTATCGTGTCGGTGGACTATGAGATTTTTGATGAAGATCGTGATGGAAGTAGATTTCCATTGCTACAGTGTCCGATTCGTAAGAATGTGTCCTATTATTGCAAAATTTTCACCTCTACTACTCATGACACCAATTATTGTAGATTGATTGACCAGATACATGATGCCATTGATAATGGTGTGCACCGGACCAACATTACCAGTAGTTCTAAGGATGATGGTCGTCATTATGAAGAGTGTACGGATGGAGGAGGTCATAGAAGAAGCTTTCAGGGTGGATTCTAAGGCCGTGGAAATTACGGAGGTGGAAAAATTGAATTTCCTCGTGGAACCTGTTATTATTGTGGATCTACATAACATTACAAGCGCGAATGTCCCAATTTTTTGTAATTCACTTGGTGTGGGAAAAATCACAAGTATGAGAAATTCATGGAATTATTTAAACACATGATCTAGAAGCAAAGGAAGGATAAATGTGTCGGGATGGTAAGTGTGAAGAGATCTCATCTGTAGTGGATGCGAAGGGTGGCGGGTGGGTTAGAGTTAGAACCTGTACTAGTGACGACATGATCTTAGGTTGCATACATCTGGGATATACCAAAGTAGATATTTCTAGTTACAAGAGAAGAATATGGGCATGGGAAGTATCCAGACCCAACGCATCATAAGGAAGTTTATCAGGAAACCATGGATATTATTCGAAGCCTACAAGGAGAGATCCAGTTACTAAAAAAGGATTCGTAACAGTTAAAGTAGAAAAAGAGCATTGAGGCTCCATAGAAGGATCTGGATGAAGTCAAGGAGGTATACAAGATGATGAGACAAGATAATATCATCCCTTTGTTAAGAGAGTGGATGAGAGGAAAAGTACAAAACACTAGAAGAAAGTGCGAGAGGTAGGTTTTGCATGCTAATTTACCTCCTCACATTCTTGACTATGATAAGGAGATTACCTTGAATGTAGTTCTTGATGGATGGCTCTTGAGTAATATTTTAATTAACATGGGTGTGGAAGTTAATGTGCTCACCCTGGATGCATGGAATCAAATGGGAAGGCCCCCATTACAGCCATCTTCAAATTTTCTTTATATGGCTAACAAGACAAAGGTGATGCCCATTGGTGTCTTAAAATATGTTGTTATCACTATCCAAGGGGAGAAATTCAATGGAGACTTTGATGTCTTGGCACTTGCTGAGGCGGACAACTTTCCAGTGTTACTTGGGTACCCCTGGTGCTATATTAATAATGTTGACTTACATTTGAATAAGAGGTATAGAATTTTTGAGAATGACGAGGAATGTGTTATCATTCCTTTGATGAATGGAAAGTCAATGCCCTATATTGATCCCTTGGGAGAAGAATACCTAGATAGAATCTATGTGCACACTATCAAAGACCCTGAGGTTGTGCAACCAACAAAAGAATGCGTTATTCAGTGGGAAGATGCTCAATCTATAAGTGATACAACTAGAGTGGCATGTGAAAATTGGGTGCACAGGACATATGAGCTAGTCAAAATGCAGTTAAGAGGCTCTATGACAAGAGTAACAAAGGTGCACTTAGTCAGGTGCCTAGGAGGAAAATAGTTGTTGAGTTACACTGGGGGAGCCAATGCTGATGTTTTCCTGCAAGAAATGCAGACCCAGTGGAGATGTGATATTGAAAGGAAAAGTATATTTAGCTATAATTTCCTCAGGGCCATAACGCGTTGGTGGGTGACCCATCGATATAACCTTCTAGAGTTACACAAGGTGATATTAACATTCTTTGTTATCTTTCTCTGAAGCAATACACCTACTGCTATATAAGATTATCATGGGAAGGAACCCGCCTCATTTAATTTCCATGTATGTGAGAAGGCCTAGATGGAAGGCGCATAAGACATGCCACAATCATTATGTGTTCATAAGCTTTACTCCACCATACAAGGCTACACATGCATGTGGTACATTCATTCAGAGTTGTGTGGTCAGACAGGAAATAGGAAGGAGTTGATGGTTGATCTTATTCAAACTTTTGAGTATTAAATAACTAAGCCATTAGTGACTGAGGCACTAGGTTGTTAAGCGCCTAACTATGGGAGATAGTTTCATGGTGGAGGATAGAATAGTGGACTTATTGGGAGAACCTAACTTGGAAGCATGCTTTGATGAGGAAGAATCAGAGGAAGTACAACTTGAGCACCCTTGCATGGAAAAAGAGAAAGGAAAGTTGGTCTACGTGATAGATGGTGAAGAGGTGGAAAACTTGGATGTCAACCATATTTTTGGTACACGTGAGGTTATGGATAGTTTTGATGAGAAATCATGCACCTACCATGAGCCCCTGAAAACCAAGAAGGTTAACATTGGCTCGGAGGTGGAACCTAAAGAAGCTATTATTGGAGATTACTGGATAGAAAGGGAGGTTTCAAATATTATCGATCTATTGCGTGAATTTTAGGATTTATTCCTAAATGGGTACCATGAGCTTAAAGGAGTTCACCACTCCTTGGGATAAATGAAGATAAAGATAAAGGAAGGTGTGCACCTAATTCAGAAGAGACCTTATCGAATGAATCTGAATCTGTGAGTCAAGGTCAAAGAGGAGATTGAAAAGATGATCGCATCAGGAATCACTGGGGTTGTTGAGGAATCAGATTGGATAAGTCTGATGGTCATCAACATTAATAGGATGGGAGGATAAGAATTTTTTTTATTACAATTATTTGAATGCGGTGTGTGTCATTGATCCTTTTCCAACCCCCTTCATTGAGGAGATCCTGGAAGGAGTAGCTAGGCACTAGATCTATTCTTTCACAGATGGATTCTCAAGATATCATCATGGTATGAATGCAAAATAGGACCAAGAAAAGACAACTTTCTCCATTGAATGGGTAATTTTTACCTATACAGTCATGCCTTTTGGACTGAAGAACGTGCTTGTTGTGTTTTCACGCATTGTGGTTCAGGTGTTTCAAGACTTCATCCATAAATTTCTACAAGTCTACCTAGATGACTACACAATATATGGATTGGTGAGGGACCATTGTGACAATCTGAGACTGATGTTTGAGAGATGTCAGTAGTTGAGTATATCTCTCAACATTAAGAAATGTGTTTTCTCTACTCCATTTTGCACCCTGTTGGGACATATCATATGTAAAGAAGGCTTGCTAGTGGATCTTGACAAAGTTGTCATTATCATGGGATTAGGGGAGCCTACCAACTAGAGTGTAGTGCATGGATTCCTTGGGCATACGGGGTATTAATAGAAATTTATTAGGGGTATGCCAAGATTACCACATCATTTGAGGAATTACTGTAGCACAAAAGTAGATTTCATTAGAGAAAGGCACAACAGATGGCATTTGAGACATTGAAGAATAGACTTATCACTGCACCCATATTACATTTTCCCTCTTGGGATAAGCCATTCAATGTACATGTTAATGCTTCAGGGATGATAATTGGAGTAGTATTAGCACAACCTGGAGAGGGAATTTTTTACCATCCTTTGTGTTTTGCTAGTAGGAAGCTAACCCCAGTAGAACATAATTATACTACCACAAAGCATGAGGCATTGTCGATGATTTACGTGCTACACAAATTTAGGAAGTATTTTTTGGCAACACCCTTTATATTCTACATGGACCACATGACATTAAAGTACTTGGTGAACAAGCTCATCTTGCAAGGGCACATATGCAAGTGGGTCCTATTGTTTCATGAGTTTGAGTTTATGGTTGTTGTAAAACCAGGTAAGAGTAATTTGGGGCCTAACCATTTATCAAAGATTGACTCAAGAGAGGACGTGCAGAGCATCGAGGATATAATGCTAGATGCACAATTTTTTAGATTGTGGTACGTGCCCTCTATCTTGGAATATATTATTTTGTTTCACAAAATGGGTGTGGCGGTGGAGGGAATGAAGACTTTGGAAAGGAAGCAGTTAGCCATATGTGTTGCTCCCTACATTTTAATTAGTGGATACTGATACAAGTTAGGCCATGATGATGTTTTTCATCGGTGCGTGCTTGAGCATGATGGCACTGCAATCATGGAACAGGCTCATGGTGGAATTGCAGGAGGACACTATGCAGGGAATGTGACTACATGCAAGATACTCTTAGTTGGACTTTGGTGGGAGATAGTTTATAAGGATTGTATTGAATATTGCAAGGTATGTGATCATTTTCAACACCTTGGTAAGCTAGGAAAAAGGGATGAAATGCCATTGAGACCAATAGTTAGTGCTGAACAATTTGAGAAATGGGTAATTGACTTCGTAGGCCCTATTTCACCTACCACATGAAGGAAAGGTTCGTGCTATATCATTACTTTCATTGATTATCTAATGCGATGGGAAGAGGAAGTTCCAATGATGGATTGTATGACAGCCACACCTACAAGATTTCTGTGGGAAAATATAATCAGCAGGTATGGGTGCCCTCTGAGTTTAACTAGTGCCCGAGGTACTCATTTTTTTAATAAGACCATCAGGATTTTTTGGCAGATTTCATGGTGGATTGTCACAAGACTACTCCTTATCACCCTTAGGCTAATGAGAATGCTAAGGAATTTAACAAGATGTTGAGACATACACTTACTAATATTTGTGATGTTGGGAGGAAGGATTGGGATGACAAAGTTGTAGCCATGTTATGGGCGTATAGAATAACTTACAAGAGATTGAACAAATCCACACCATTTCAATTGATGTTTGGCATGGAAGCTATTTTACTGGTAGATTTTATGCTACCCTCTCTGCATATTGCGTGCATAAGAGGATTGGTCGATGAACAAGCATTGTAAGAGCGTATTGACAAGCTAATGATGTTAGATGAAAGGTGATCACTTGCTAAGTGGAGTCAAAAGACTGAGAAGGAGAGACAAAAGGCCTAACATGATCGTCACATAAAGAATAAACAATTTGAGGTTGGGCAGATGGTTTTACTTTATGATTCTAAGTTTCTACGCCATCCTGGGAAGATCAAGGTCCATTGGTTGGGACCGTATTATATTACCCATAGACTTGATGCAGGTGTTGGATAGAACATGACTTCTTGAGTATTTCAATGGAAGTAGGTTGAACCCATACTATAAAAAAGGCTTATGGGTTTTGTAATAAGGTAGTATTTCAAGTTAGCTTAGGATTTCCCTTATTGCATTTTCCTTTCTTTGTGTTTCCTTTCTTCGTTTCTTTTCTATGTCTTTTGGTTTGTTTTGTTGTGGGTGTGTTTGTGTGTCAGTAGCCACTTCCTTTCCATAAGGTTTCTATGTGCAGAGGACCACACATTTGTTTAGTGTGGGGTGAAGTGTAAAATACGGTAAAGACTGGAAGTAATAGTTGTTGGTGGCCCAGGTTGTAAACTCAAATGCGTATGGGATCATAAGAGCGCGCGTAGCAGAGATGAACATGAAATAAGATTGGTGTCAAAAATCTTTATAGATACAATGTACGAGGAAAAAATGCAAGAGAAATATGAGTTAGACAGTGGAACGAACTTGGTCCAAGACATAGAGGAAGAATGACTTTGGTGGGGGATAAACTACGAAGAGTTATACAGCCGAGGGAGTTTCTTGCCAAAAGGATGTAAGAGTTTTCACGTAGGCTTGCACATAAAGGTAAAGCACCAAATAGAATGTATAGAAGGATGGCATTGGAAAAAGCCAACTTTAATGTGTTTGTTCATTAGCAAGTGACATCAGGGTTTGTGTGGAAAAATAAAAATCTATTAATAGAAGGTCAGGGATGAAGTATTATTTTACCTTACATTTTAAGTTATTGAAAAGCTCTCATGAAATAGGGAATCCTTGCGAAAGAAGATTTATGTGAAGAGAATTTGAGAAAATTTGCATGTGAAAGATTCAACGGGATTTGATCTGTGAACCAGAGTGGAAAGGGATTACATGGGCATGAGAAGAGGAGTTTGTTTAGAGGATTCCATGGTGTTACACCATCTTGTGGAAGAAGGGTTTTCCAGGTTAGGGTTACAAAGTTAGGGCATAGGATTTGAAGGAATTTTCACAGAGGATTGGAGCTGCGGGATTTGAGAAGAGCTAGGGAAACCAAGAAAGGAAGAAGTTATAAGAACCCAAAGGAAAAATATGGTACCAAGGAAGGGATAAAATGTTCCACCGAAGAAGGTAAAAGGCAAAGTAAAACCAGCCATTTCAACCAGTTTCAATGAAGAGTGGTACGCAGAGATGCAGTACCCAGATGGCATATTTCTAGGCAAGGAATGGGTGTCTCATATATAAAAGATGGCCATAAGTGATTATAACCATCAAACAAGCACCATGGAAAAGGATATGGTGTTAGAATTGGTTCACCCTGCAGAAAAGAGGACACTAGATGGGAAGCCCATTTACGATGACAAAGTAAAGGTTAAGATGGAAAAGGTTGGGCTTCTGCAACTCTACGAGTTGCCCTATTTTGGAAAACCTGAGCAACTATACCAATGGTTGATGTCACACATGCATGAGGATCAATTCTATTTTGCAGGACAAAGAATGTGCATAACTCCTTAGCTAATTTCAAAGTACACTTGCATTATCTGTGAGGGAGAGCCACTAGATGAGGACTTGTGTGACAAGGAGGCCATCAAGAAAATGGTTAAGGCATATGATTAAAAGAAGGGTTTGCGTTACTTTGATATCTTTGTAATCACTGACCCTTTTATGAGGATGGTTGCATGCTTGGTTATGAAGTTAAATGGGTAGGAGAGATGGACTCAAATAAACAAGATTTGGTTAATCAATTATCACAGAATCTCAGAAGGGACAATATAAAACCTTTCAGCCTTTATTTCAGAGGAAATTATAGATGTCACGCACGACGGAGAGAAAATTATGTTTGTTAATTTCCTCCTCACTATTGTATTTTTCATAAATTGGGGTGCTATATGCGCCAGATAAGTTTGTTTGGGAGTACCCGTATGAGGACCCCTCCCCTGCCAAGATATTTGAGGCTTACACTTGTGACACCATGATGGCCACTCATAAGGCACACTTGGAGAAATGGTATAAATGGATGTGTGATGCATTCGGGGAAGAATGGAGGATACCTGAGAAATTTTCATTGGTGGATGGAGAATGAATTCACCATATATCTATACTTCTGTATCAGTAGGTTTACCTTGACAGATGGCACCAAGAGTCCTTGGTGTAAATTTCCATTCTCCTTCACAGTGCAATACTTTCAAAGCGCGGTCAATAGGTTCAAGGAAGCCAAAAATATTTGTTTTGATCTAAGTGTAGTTTATCAGGACTACCACGAGATGCCTCAGACATTGGTGTATCCTAAGAAGTGTGCATATGTAGAATAGTATGTATCTCATGACAGTGAAACTAGTGACATTACCTATTATAGGTAGGACAACATCAACGATATAAGTGTGACTAAGGCCCAAGTTTGAAAAGGGCACTTATATTGAGGATGATATCTCAATCCCAGAATACCCCACTGAAAGGAAGAAAGTGGTAATAAAGAAGAGAGAACAAGACGAGGCTTCGAAAACTAAGGCACCAAGCGCATATATAATGCAAACTATAGGGGCACATGAGTCAGGCACGGGCACAAACACTTATGTTTTCCGAAAGAAATCCCCCACACAAGAGAAGGAGAAGTCACCTGAGAAAGAGGAGTCACCCAGAAGGGGGTTTTCCTCAAAGTTAGAGGGATCTCCAGTTAAGAAGAAGTAGAAGGTGGCTGAGAGCTCAGATTCGAAGGAAAAAAAGAGAGCATAGAAGAACATGAGACTGAAGAAGAGAAAAATGAGAATGAAGGAGCTCATAATCCTCCTGTGTATGATGTACACAAGTCTAATAAAGGAGGGGATGAATAGATGAATGAATATGAAGAGGACGCACATAACAAAAGAGGAAGTGAGGAGGTAGACATGTGTGATTAGAAGACCCCGACCCCAAATGAGGAGCAGATAGATAACACTGTAGAGAGGGAGGTGTCGAGTATTATCCAACAGTTATTTAGGCACGAGGTAGAGCGAAGTGCCAGGGAAGTGTTAAGGGAAACAGAAGGTGGTGTGAGCATGGAAGAGGAGTATGGGATCATGGGTAGAGACCCTAGCTTAGCAGTAAGCATCCTGACGGTAGCATGCATGGTTGGAAAGGGCATAGTAGTGGTGCATGACTTATATCAATATTCCAAATAAGGTATTGTGCACGCACCTCCAAAGTACATTACTTATACCAACACCTTGTTTGGTTGTCCTTTGATGAAGAGAGTGCATACCCTCACACAAGAAATATATTTTCTTGGGCTTTTGAGTCCCACATTGATTCCCAAGTTTAAGGTAAATAATTACACATTGATGAAGGCACCATGTATCAAGGGAAAAAACCCTCTCATGAATGCCAAGTAGCTACCAAATGAGCAATTTTGTAATGTTCTCAACAAAGTGTTGGTAGAAGTGGAGGTAAGACTTTTTGGGAGAAAAGATATAATAAGATCCTTGGAGGTAGAACTTGAGAAGAATAATGAGGAGATCCTTCAGAGGGATAGGGAGATAAAGCAAAAGGATTTGATCAATGTGTAGTTAAGGTGTGAGCTAAAGAATGAAAAGTAGAAGGTGTGTGAGGTTCACAAGAAGGTAGAGGCTATTTCAAATGTCATTATCTTGAAGCACCCAGACCTGGCCCCTCCTGAGTAGAAGTAAAAGTCAACCATGCATTACTTGGAAGACTTAGAGCGTATACTCACTATGGAGAGGCTTTGGAGTTGGTCGAGGAAGTTTTGTAATGCCAAAAGGTGGAAGAGAAGGTGAATATGGAGGATACCATAGCTTGTTATACCAATCTCCTTACCTCAGTAAAATACTATTGCGTACATGGCCGAAGTTGTGTATGAAAAATGTGGCGACAGAGATTGAGTAGCTAGTATTTTCGTAGCTACCCACGAGGTGGACCTGAAGGAGTTTTAGGATAAGGACAAGGGTAATAGGATAGAGAGGGAAATGATCTGCATGGAAGAAGAAAAGAAGTCTGAGGCCATCGAAATGTTAAGGGTTTCGATCAAAAATAAGGTGAAAGAGTTAAACCCTCGGGTTACTAAAATGATAGATGGGTTGGGAGACCTTAGCAAGAAAATGGAAAACATTGTGGATACGCTAAATACTAAGGGTGAAGAGTTGACATATGATGAAGTTAGCGCGCTAATAGGAGATATGATGTAATAGGTGCATAGTGAGTTCGATGCCTAGAATAAGATCAAGGTTGTTATGACAAAGGACCTCCCTATACTTGTACAGAAGTAGCAGGATCCTTATATTCTCCCATTCTTTATTCAATAACAGATTATTTCATCCCTCCTATTCTTTATTCTTTAGCGAAAGATTGGAGTGTTTCTGAGAATGGACAATACACATAGTGTGGGGTAATGTTGGTCCCTGAATTGACTAAGTCCCAAAGGATAAGGTGTGCGCACACAAGACAAGCAAGAGGAAGGCGCTTAGGTAAAATTGCACAAGGAAAGGGTTTAAGATGGAACTAGGGCGTGCACGAAAGCATAACAAGGGTTTAAGGACTTATCCACATTTTGAAGGTGGTATCGTAGGAGAAACACATGAGGGCCCGAGTAGGTCTGAGGAATGGATGAGGTGCCATCCTGGAGCCTTAGAGGTCAAGAAAAGAAAATTCCATGTAAGGAATATTCCTAGGGGAGATCATTACAGTTAATGGAGGCCTTTGCAAGCTCGCAAAAATACTCAACTATGAAGGACCACACTTCCACTTGGCATGTGATCTACTCATGAGAGAAGCTATGGCAATGTATCCAGATTATATTTAAATAAGTGCTTGGGTCCAAAATGAACAAGGAGAAAAAGAGGCAACAAAGTGTTGCAAGAATGCTTGGTGATGCCAGGGTTATTAGTTCTTAGTGCTAGGAAATATGGGAAATAATGTTAGGCATATATGTATGTGCTTTGTCCTGTAACAAGGGTTGTAATGGGGAAATCATAGCTAGGATCTCTATTCAGAGTAATTTTTTATGGCTAGATTTATATTACTTGATGTATATGGTCTGAGATGAACCCTTTTGTGATGTAAGGTGGCTATTGTGGATGTTTATAAATCGATATATGAAGTTATTTTATGGATATCTTTGTTTATGGGTATAACCCTTATGTTATTCATATTATTATGGATCAGATCTAGTTCCTTTGTGCTATTTACAATGTTTATTTCCATTTATGATGCACCTGTGCTTGGATATGTTGTCTGTACTTTTTGTTTATGAGTAAATGAATGCATTTCATATTCTACAACCCATTCTCCATTAATTGTGGATCATTCTCGTGAAGCTCACATAAAGGAGGGGCTCAGTGCCCACGTGCACCTCAGGTGAGTGCCCAACACACACTAGGTGATAGGATGACATACTTGGGGTAGAAATAAGGTATATGAAGAAATGACTACAAACAACCATGGTGGAAAATAGTTCTTGTAAGACAAATGTTGTACATAAAGCCCCCATTAGCATGTTAGAAAGATGTAAATTATGTCAAAGTGTGTATGATCTAATATAGTAGTGTGCTCATAAATAGTAAGTATTATAGAATGAAATAATAACACTTGTAATGTGTATACAAAAGTGGATGCCCCCAGGAGCCGTTGTGGGATTAGTAAGAGATACTGCATCAAGCATACATGCTATGTGCATCGATATTTGTACATTCTTTTATCAAAACTTGAGGATAATTGAACATACATATGTATATAGAAATATATTGACATACAAGATATCTATATAGCATGTGTAAAAAGTGTACATGTAAGAATCAGTAAGCAAGAGTAAATATGACCAAGATATGTAATATGTTGTGCATGAAATGGAAAGGAATGCAGTGCGAGTGTGTATGTATTTATGAGAGTGAGATGAGGTTCATTTATACATGCACCCTCAGTAGTCAATAATGAACCATAGAACAAGAGTGCGTCATCAGGAAATGGTTTGAATTTTTTGTGCTAGAAAGATGTGAGTGATAAAGCATAGAGCGTAGTGAGTGAGTGAGTGAATGCGTGAGTGTGGTGAATTCAATTTGATATGTATTCCCTCAAAAATCAAGTATGGACCATGTAACTATATTGTGTCATAAGGTAATGACCACAATGTGTAGAATTAAATATTAGAAAGATATGTCATGAATGCGTAGAGTAGATGATGTGTAGAAATAGATGAATGCGTGAAATGTGAAGGATGTAGTATGTAATGTGTAGTGTAGTGAGTAGTGTAGTGTGTAATGTAGTGCATGAGGTTCATGTGTATAGGATTCCCTCAACAATCAAGTGTGAACCGTAACACGAGTGTGTGTCATTGGGTAATGAGATACAATAATGTATCAAGTTGTGCAAGATTTCTCAAAGATGTGAAATATGAAGCACGGATCATGATAGTAGAAAATGATATCCACCTAGTGATGCTATAAGGGGGGAATAATAAGCATGATGCCACACAACTATGTGAGTAATGTATATCTATGTAGTGATGAGAGAAGGCATTTTCCATTATGATGGATTTTGAAATGGGTCATTAGGATCATAATAAGGAGTAGATTTTTTGAAAAAAGTGATTGGATGTTGAAGTGGAGATGGTCAAGGGACCTTGAGTGGTGGAAGTTGACAAAGGCCAACTAATTTTTTTTGGTCTTACATAGTGAGTGGTTGTTTATTTTTCGTAGAAGACATAAGAGGTGGAGGATTTGTCTTTATCTTTAGAGGAGGTTGCTTGGATTTACTTGGTAATGTTATAGATGACTGAGGAGGAGGAGGTGATGGAATAAGAACCTTGAGAGGTGATTTCTTAATTTGAATGGGTTGAATAGGAAGTTCTTGACTAACTGAATAAGGCACATTAGAAGTGATGGCATGATGCTCATTAGACATAGACAAATAAGATTTTAGAACCCATTGAGATGTAACAATTAGAGAGGAACATGTAACAGAATGTGGTGTAGTGAATGAGGTAAAACCTTAATGCTCAAGATGATTGATTTTGTATTGTAAATCATAGTAATCATTGTCATTATTTCCATTGATTCGATGATAATTGTAATATGGAATACCTTGATATTTTGCAAGGCGATAAGGAGGATAACAATGAGTAGATGGAAAGTTGATTAACTAATGAGTAATGAGTTGTGGAAGAATATCTTGTTTCTTATCATTGAGTGTAAAATTAAGAGGCACGTGGAGTGGAAAACTTTTAGGTTCATTAATATGAGCACATGTATAAGACATAGAATGAAGATTAGATGTAGAAGGAGAACAAACATGAGCCTGAGAAGCATACTTAAGATGTTGGATTTCAGATTTGAGAGACATAATTGTGTATTACATAAAATGAAATTTTCCTTGAAATAAATATTTCAATGCTTGAATAAAGTCCAACATGGGTTGATTAAATGGAAGATCATGAAGACTAGGGTTGGTAGACAGATGATCAAGAATAGAACTCACTTGATGTGGTGGTGTATCTCTAGGGAGATACATGGTGTCTAGGGATTTTTTTAGAGAAACTTTGAAATTAGGATGCATTTGAATTAAATCATACAAATAAATTTAAGAAATTTTAGAAGCAATGATAGAAAATATGATGTGCCAAAGAAGGATCCAAATGACTGAGCATGAGTGGGGTTCACCAAAATGATTAAGCAAATATTATATAGGATTTTATAGATGCCTAAATCTAATGCAATGTAGCAATAAATGGATAAATAATAAAGTACAAAATTTGACCTGAGTGCAAATGAGGAGATACAAATCACTTAGTTGATTCTTAAATAATCATGGACTGTGACAAACTGATGAGCAGAGAGGGAAAACTGTCACGCCAAGCCTCAAAAAAATACAGGAGCATCGGAGTATGTTGGACTGGGCATCCCGTGTAGGGTTGGGGGAGCCTATGGACGTAGAGACCTTCCTGGGCACCTGTGACTACTCAGAAACACATGAAACTGACTTCTCTAGGTCGTGAGATGTTCATTATCCTTCGCTTCTTATCGCACCAAGCCCGTAGATGTCACCTATAACCTACAATGAATAAATGGCATGTAAAACCCTTAATAGTGCATCAAATCCCAAAAATAAAATAAAGTAAATAAGGGGTTAGACTATCCACAGTTTTCAAATGATTGATCTTACAAATGAGCATTACACTAAAGTTCAAACCCATTGAAGTTCTATGTGTGTGTGTGCAAAAATTGTTCCCAAGGTGGCTCTTGTGTGTATCACACTAGATAGCGAGCAAGTAGCTAGATGTAGGAAATGTAAGTAGATGTGTGCATGAAATAATTAACTTCCCCTCCTATGAAGTGTATGCATAAGTAGCAGTCCCTTGTCCCTTATGAGTGGATGTTAGATGGATGCTTGAATGCCCTTGATAATGGCATTTGAATGTAAATTTAGGTGGTGATAGCTAATTCTTAGTGTTTGGTCCTTTATTATGTTCACATAACTTTATATTTATATGATTTCTTTTCTTGAATTTCGTAATTAACACCAAAAATTCTGACTGCCAAAAAGATAAGATTCCCAAATGGCTAGAAAGGACCCAAAATATTTGAGTAAAGTACAAAGAGGTTAGGGGCGCCCAGGCCGAGCATTGGTGTCTAGAGTAAGAAATGTTGAAGTGTGAAAAGATAGACTAGGTAAATAGAGGCGTAAGACCAAAATAGGAAACAACAAGCAAGCAATTGTGGCTAAAGACATGGGTCAATTAGTACTTTTATTCTTTAATTCTACCCAAGTGTTATCCACGTTGGCACCTCATTCATCCAGAACTGAATGCTCACCTGAAGCGAGCACAACTATCAGGTCCCTTCCAATGTGTTTACTTGTCAAGATGTTAGCATGCATAATCCATCATGATAATTCAACCAAGTAATCTATTCACAGTATAAATAACTATTGCATTCAACTCAGTTTGGAAGCACATATAATAAGGAAATAATCAATCCAGTGTAAACCATTACTAACACTCAATTACATCGTTAGATTACCATATCTTAAATCCTGTTAACAATCAGATATCCAACAACAATTGTCCATTACAAAAATGAATTCATTACATAACAAGGAAACATGAATACAAAACAAGTCATTGTAGTGCTGCACAAAACCATGTGCGCACAACATCAAACCCTAAACCATAACAACCTAACCCTACTAAAGAACATAAGATGAGATACCTATAAAAATGGCATACAAGATGTGTATATACAGGGGGTGGGGGATTTCCCTTCACCACCTATGCACTCTCTTACTAATAGGCGTGCTCTCAAAATAGACCACATGCATCACATTCCTAAAAATAGTCATATGCTGTACAAAGAAAATCCTAATGCATAGATTATTTATAGAACATTTTGTTTTAATAATATTATTATCTCCTCAAATGACAGTTTTAGCTATGATTTTAATCCTATTATTAGATCTCTTCACTGTCGTATCCAATTCATCAAGTCTTTTCTCTCTTACTTGTCTTGACACTCCATCCTGCTATCTTCTATCCTATTAGCCTGTGCTCCATAAAATTGGCTAAGTCCCAATTTGTTTCCTAAGTTTGTTTGGTCCTGCACGCTTCCATGTCTACTACTTGCACGTGCCCTATATATGTGCTTTCTCCTTTACCTGCCTTTGTGTGTGAGTTCACTGCATGTAAGCCTCCACGCACTACTCAGTCTTCAGTTCATTTCTCCCGCTCAACATTACCCCACACTAGGTATGCATTTTCGATCCTCGGATAACACTTAGTTAAAGTATATCTCATCCAAAGATTAAATGAATAAAGAATGCCAAATAATGTAGATGAATATACACTGAAAGAAAGAATGTTCAATGTGTATTGATCTCCTACTCCTTAACCGGATTCAAAATATTAGGGAATTCATTATTGAGGGTGCTCTCCAACTGACCCCATTCTACCAACCCCTTAGTAGATGTATCTGGGACTAACCCACCTCCATCACCTCTTTGGGGGTCATTTTGTCACCCTTCTACTTCAGATCCCTTATCACTCCAGCTAGGCCTGAGATTAGTCCTTTCATGCCACCCATCTTTCACACGACAAGGGATCATAAGTTCTTAATCCTTGTTTTATATCCATCTTTAACTATCTTCAAGGCATCCAACTTTTGCACAATCTCTACCAATATTTCTTCATGCTTAAGATTCCCCCTCCTTTGGGGCTTTCACGCTTGCCAAATCCTCTTATTCCTGAGTGGTATATGCCTTTAGAATGGGGTTAAGGTCTTGAAAATGGGTCAAAGTCCCATCCTGCCTTTCTTAATGCATCCATCATACTTTGGCACATGGATTCATACTCCCCAATTTTCTACATTATGACCTTCTCATTCTTCTCTTTCTCACCTATCAAGTCCTCTTGTATCACCCCTTGCACACTCGACTTCTCCTGTAGTATCATATGAACCAAATCTTGAAAATAGTGCACTGCCGAGGGATATACGTTTATTTTTCTTCAAATTCTAGGCACACCTCACATATTTCATCTACAATATGTACAGTCATGTCCAAGACAGTCTTTGTGTGCGTTTCTGCCTTCTCGTTCTCCTTAGTTAGCCACTAAACTTCTTGCGCCTTATACTTTTTATCTTCTAGCAATTCCCAAATGGTGGTTGCATTATCTAAGTTTCTATGCCCTAACTCTACAACCATCGTGTTGAGTGTATTACTGGTTTTATCATCGGTAAGATTTGTTGGCCTTAGCGTCAAATTTTTCTTCGACACCTTCTTCAATTTGTACGAATTGAATGCATCATCAGAAATCTCAAAGTCAGGCTCGTCCATATGTGTCTACATGCTCCATGACAACATTTTCCTTATGTTCATGGATGCACCCTCTACATTTATAATTTCATAGCCATACAACTTCTCCGTCACCACAGAGATTTGGAACTGCACATGCAACACCTTGGATTGATCATCAATATAATTGACTTGAGGTGTGTGTACGGCCTCATCCTTCTTTCTCCTTCCACTTGTGCACCATCCTGTAGGTATATGTTATTGCTCACTTGAGTGCACACACTTGTCCCTCCTTCAATATTTGAGGGATCTTCATCTTCCTTGGGATACTCTTCATGAACATCGTGTAACTCTTCATCATGCCTGACACTCTCTTCCTTGTGTTTTCCTTCCTCTACATTATGGATTGGAGCTTCTGCCTCCTCCTCCCAGTTGAGTTCTTCTAATACTTCCTCCTCATCGGTGTCACCTCTGCACACCAGCTTATGTCTCCTCTTTTTTTTTCTGGGCTAGGCTTAGGTGGAGTAACTTCTGGTGACTTCACTAGTTTTGATGTTCCCCGCACCACCATATTGTTCCTTATGTGCTCTCTTGAACCTTCCTCTGGAAATTTGATCAAGCACGGCATTGACTTCTTTCTCTTTCTCTTTCTCTTTCTCATCCTTATTCTTTTATTCCTCTTTAGATATCAGAGGAGTGACCTTACGCATTTGCTTTTTTCCCAACCATTTTTTCCCTTAGGTGGCTCTGGGACCTTAAACTCATCCTCAATGTACTTTTCATTGACCAACGTAGGCTTCAGGTAGAGGTATACCTTTGTTTCTTCTTCATTTTCTACCACCACTTTGTATAGTTTATGTTGATATCATCTAATATCATGGTATCAATGTAGGTTGCCATCCCTCGTTACACATACATCTTGCACAGTGTATGGTAGTCGCAATCTACCTTATCAACATTAAACCTTAGTTTTCACACGTCTGAGAACCTGTTTATTGATGCTTGAAAGTAGTGCATTGTGAATGCATAAGGAAATTTTCACCAAGGGATTGTTTTTTCCATTCTTCAGGTATAACCTTCCGATGCAAAAGTGTTGGTACACCACGAAGTCTGCCTTTCCATGCAAAATGGTGGGCAAGTCACTAGGGATGTATCACTCATGTATGAATTCCTCATACATTCGTCTATACCACATATCTACCCTTAACTTATATGCATTAGTAATCCCATCGCAGGTTTACTCCGTAAATTTCTTCACACGAGACTTATTCTCAGGTGGGTATTTCCACATTTTATCCATGGGGCCATATGGGACTCTAATATCCATGAAGAAAATGGACAGGAGGATTTCTCCCCAAGAAATATCGTCACCCGCGTGCTCTTCCTAAATGACCCCTTCAATAATAGACACAACAATGTTGTATACTATTCCCTCAGACATCTTCTTTGCAATGTGGAGCCACTTCTTATTAATCCAGTCCCATCTCTCCCACACGTTAAACTTGGTTAGTAGATGCGTGACAATCCTGACCACAGGGTTAGTGAACTTGGAAATGTACATGGCGCGCCCTCCTTTTTGATAGTTCATTTCTACAATAGTTGCCTCTATGTCTACTTCATCATCTAAGTTTGTTGCAATCTCAGTATCTAAGCTGCACAACCCTATAATTCTTCCAATCACAGATGTGGTATATGCACTCACCTATCTTTAAAGTATAAAAAAACCCCATGGAATTGCAACATCATCCATTAGTAGAGACGGTCCAATTTTTCAAAGTAGGGCAACTCATAGATCTGAAGTACTCCTGTGCCCTCCAAAGTCTAGTGCCCCTTATCATAATAAATTGGCCCATTGTCAGCAATCCTTTGGTTGGTCTTCTGTACCATCTCATTCTGTATTTGGTGCTCATTGGCATCAAAGTGATGATTATAGTTGCTCACCTTGCACTTCCTGAGGTGAGTCTCCCAAATATTTCCCATGATTACTCCTAGGTATTACATTTTTAGAAATCATTCCTCAGGTGCTTCTTTGACCTCGACCTTTGGTTCTTTCTTCTTCCCTCTACCCTTTGTTTCCATAGTAGTTGATCTTTTAGATGTCATTCTCTCTATTTTACTTTTTGTCCTGAAATAATTTGTGCCCTAGGTGTTTTAATAACTTTATGTCTCTTAGATTGCACCAAATAATCTACACGTTCACTTCAGTGTTATCATTCCTTCATATCAATTTTTGCCCTAGTTTGAACTTGTGCTTCTGCAAAACCTAATTCAAAACCCTTTGTAATTCCAAACCTTTACACCTTTCCACCTCAAACTTCCCCATGAAGAACCTCCACAACAGGCCGTGTACTTCCTAAATATGGGTTGTTCAATTTTGCTCCACACTTCATCATAATATTACACCAATTTTCACACTTGACACTCTTCAAATCTCAAATTATTCACAAGGAAAGGTAAATAATAAACCTTATTCAGCACCCTTTTTATAGATTTCTAAAAATATCCCACATTTATTTCTTGCCACCTACCACCGTATCGCAACTTTAATTACACTTTTCTACTTTTTTTTTTGTAATTTTCTCTGCTTTCTTCTATGTGTTACAGTTGTATCCTTCTAGCAAACCCACTACTTTCTAGGCCACAAAACTCCTCGCGCGTGCCTCCCTACATTGCAATACATAATCCTATGCATCATTTACCAAGTAGTTCATCTTACCGATGTTTGTCTTGTGTTACACAAATAGACCTTTTCCTCGCATGGTCTTCAATATGAGATTTTTTTTAATATCACCATCCTTTTTAGCACTTGTGGCACATTTTTCCTTTCCTTTTCATACACCTTGCAACCAACATGCAATATTTATTCCAACACATGTACATCTTCATCAACTTCACCTCTTGTCCAAGTATCAACAAGATCTCTTTTCCTCGCACTTACACCTAGTTTAACCCACACTAAAATTATGCACTTTCCCCTATGTATGAACTCAATTGATAGTAATCAACTTCCTTTGTGAAATTGCACTTATCAAAACAAAACAAGGAAAACAAACAATTGAAAGGGAAAAAAATATGAAAGGGAGATATAATCTAAGTGGCAATATTGCCTTATTACAAACACCAAGAAGCTTATTTATAGTAGGGCTTCAGCCTACTCCCATTGAATTAACCGAACAACATGGTGTCATCCAACACCTGTAATTGACATGCACCTGATTCAAGTATCTTGGTTACTACAAAAGGTCTCAACCAATGAACCTTCAACTTCCCTGGGTGGCGCACAAACTTGGATTCATAGAGAAGGACCATCTTACCAACTGCAAAGGTCTTGTTCTTAATGTCCCTATCATGTTGGACCTTTTGTCTTACCTTCTCAATCTTTTGGCTTCAACATGCAATGGTACACATTTCATCTAATTATGTTAGTTTTTTGATGCACTCCTGAATATATTACTCATCATCTAATCCACATGTGCATGTAATATGTAGGGATGAAAACATGAATTTAACTGGTAGTAATGATTTTATCCCAAACACTAGCTGGAATGGTGTGGTCTTATTCAATCTTGTATAAGTTGTCCTCTAAGCCCAAAGTACAACTGACACTTTATCATCCCAATCCTTTCTTCCAACATCAAAAATCTTTGTAAGAGTTTGGCCCAAGATCTTGTTGAAAGCTTCTGCAGTACCATTAGATTGAGGGTGATAAGCAGTAGTTTTATTGTGTGCCACCATAAACTTTGCCAACAAAATATTAATTGTCTCATTCAAGAAATGAGTTCCTCTATTACTTGTAAATATTAATAGACAGCCATATCTGTTAATAATATTTTCCCATATGAACCATGTTGTCATGGTTGTAGTACAATCCTTAGTAGGTGTAGCCTCTACCCACCTTATCAAATATTTAGTACAAGTGATTATATAGCATGCCCCAATCTAGCGTGTGGCTGGGGAAATAAGCCCTATAAATTCAATGGCCCAATTTTTAAAAGGTTATATGCTTGCAATAGGTTTGAGTGGTATCTCATCTCTATGTCTAGTCTTTCCAATGTGTTGAAAATGATACCATGTCTTTACAAAAGCCTTAACATCCTTGTAAAAAGTTAACCGCCAAATACCAACCATTAAGATCTTTTGTGTAATCATATCACCTAGATAATTTCCTCCTGAAATACCTCTATAAGTCTCCTCCATGATGACATCACACTCATGTTCAATAACATAATGACACAAAATCTTGTCTCTTCCTATTTTTTATAAGTCTCCTCCAATCAGATGATAAGGCGTTGCACGTATAATAAGTTGTTTTTTCTCTAAATTCTTCATGCCATCACATGTGAGTCCAGTGCGCAAAAATATTTCTATGTCTTACAAGGTATCCAGCATGTGGTTTAACCTAAACAATGGTGCATCGGGAATTACATACTTAATACTATGCATGTCCTCACCAAAATTGATTCTTGATAAGTGATCAGGCCCTAAGTTTTTCTTGCCTAGTTTTACAAAAACTGTGAAATCAAACTCCTGAAATAGAATTATCCACCTACATATGCGCCCTTGCAAAATAGGCTTTTTGATCAAATATTTCAATGCCATATGATCTGTATAAAAGATAAACAAAGTAGCCAACAAGTGTTGTCTAAACTTGTGGAGTGTGTAGATCATAGACAACGATTTGCACTCTGTTGTAGTATAATTCTACTCTACTAGTGTCAACTTCCTAATTTCAAATCATATGGGGTGATCCACATTTCCATCACTAGGCTGCATTAATATTGTGTCAATCGTCATGCCAGAAGAATCAATATGCACATGAAATGGTTTATTATAAGAAGGAAAGTGCAAGATATGTGCAGTGGTAAGCTTCTTTTTCAATTTCTCAAATGCCTTTTCTTGTGTTTCACCGTAATGAAATTTCCCTTATGCCTTGAGTAACTCTTCCAAGGGTGTGGTAATCTTTGCATAACCCTTAATTTTTCTATAGTAGTCAGTATGTCGCAAAATTCCATACACTTCACTCTAATCAGTAGGTTCCTCTAAACCCAAAATCGTAGCTATCTTGGCGGGGTCTACCAACAATCCTTCCTTACAAATGATATGTCCAAACAAGGTGCCAAATGGTGTAGCAAAGATACACTTTTACTGTTAAAAAGAGACCAATGAACCTTCAAACGTCCGGGTGGCGCACAACTGGATGTATAGAGAAGGACCATCAGTTAATTCATCTAAATAAACCTGTAAGAACTTGTGAATGTAGTAATGAAATACCTACAAAATAATGCGTTAGACCTTTATGTCTGGTGCATTCTTCAGTCCAAAAGGCATCATTACTGTAATATGCAAAACATTTCATCTAATTCAGTGGTTAGAAATTCGTTTGCACTCCTGAATATATTCCTCATCGTGCTAATGTCGAACTGGTGCGTAGCCTGATAACCCATCTAGGGAAGGAATAGACATCGCACCCTCAAATGCCTAGTCAAGGATTTTATCTTAGTAACACTGGTAGTATGAAAAGGATCTTATTCACATCATGATTCATTAAGTGGTCCTGTTAGCCCAAAGTACAGCTGACACTTTTTCCCCCCTAGATGCCATTTCTTTTAAAATCACATATCTTTGTAATTTCTGATTTGGCCCAAGATCTTGATCAAGAGTGTTTATGTATTCACCATTAGATTGAGCGGTTTGATAACCCCAGTAGTTTTATTGTGTGCCACCATAAACTCTGCTCTTACAAAATCTTTATTTATCTCTTTTAATAAACTGAGTTCCTCGTGATTCACTTAGTCAATATTAGTAGAATATTCTAAACTATCTGATTAATATTATTTTCCCAAAAATGAATCACAAGATGTCATGGTTGTGAATGCATTCAATCCTTAACGTAGGTGCAGCCTCTTCCAAAATTGATTATGCATAGTTAGTTAAGTGATTATATAGGATGCCCCAATTTTAGCGCGTGGGTGGGGCAATAAGCCCTACAAATTCAATGGCCCAGTTTATCAAACAGTTGCATTATTGCAATATGTTTCAGTGGTATCTCATATCTATGACTGAGGCTTTCCAATGTGTTGATAATAATGATAACAAAATAAACTGGACATAAATTCCTTAACAAGATTGATAACGGAGTTCACCACCAGATGGGCTACCATCTATGGATCTTCTGCTTAATTGCATGAATCTATCTAGATAATTAACACTTGAAATACCTCTATAATTTTTACCTTCCAAAGATGGTGTGACACTCATGATCATTAAAACAATGACTTAAAGATCTTGTCTCTTCTAATTCTGTATAACTCACCTAAAAATGTCAGATGATAAGGCGTTACATCTATGAATCAAGTTGTGGCTCTGTAGTATCTCCACAGTATGATCTCCATGCCATCACATGTGTGTCCAATGCACAAACACATATTTCTATGTCTTACAAGTTATCAAACATGTGGTTGAACCTAATAAATGGTGCATCAGTTATGTATGTCTCTTAATTTCTAAACACTTTTCCTTTTTACACCAAAGTCTAATTCTTGACTCTAAGTGCTTAGGCCCTGATGGTTTTCTCTGTAAATTGTTCCTTAAGGCTCTTACACACATCCCTGAACATCAAGTATTCCTATAAATAGAAATGATCTCATCTTATTCAAATGTGATCCCTTGCAAAATAGGCACATTAGTGAACAAGATGTTTTGTTTCCGGCATGATCCAGGGTAAAAAATACGCGAATTATCCTTCAATTTTTCTCTTAACTACTTGTGCACTGCAGTGGGATCGTAAACCCACGATTTGCACGGTGCAATGTTGGAGTGGATAGGGTTCTACTGTACTTGTTTTAACTTCCTAATTTTCCATCATGCATGGCTTCATCCACATTGCCATCGCTAGGCTACATTTTCCAGCAACAAGTTGTGTCAATCCAGTGCATTGGTAGATCAGCATTAACATTGGGCACATGAGTTGTGTATGAAGTTCATGTAGAAGTGAATTGTGGTGAGATGATGTCGCCACGTAGAGTTGACCAGTCTTCTCCTCCAGATGTTGATCCATCCATGCCTGTTTGAGGGCCTTGTTGTGTTACTGTATATGAGATTTCCACTGAGTTGCCTATGGATTAACTACTTACAGGGGTGTGGTAATCGGTGCATAACCCTATAGGATTTTTCTAGCAGTGGCCATTATGTCACAAATTTTGATCACCCCACTTGACTGTTTATAAATTGGGTGAGTCTAGCCCCAATATGTCGAGTTAGTACTAGCTTAGGAGAGATAGTATCAAATACAAAGCAATATATAAATACCCTGCATAATGATATGTCCAAACAAGGTGCTATAATGATGTAGCAAAGATCCCTCTTTGCAATGATATATAGACATATAGTGTCAAATATACCTACATCTCTGCAATATAATGAGCCTAATACGAATCGGAGGTCAAGGCACCCCTCCGCAAACTAGAGTGTGCCAATCCTCTAGCTGAGCGCCCTAAGCTAAAAAATAGTGGGGCCCACCATTTCACAATCATGAGTGTCCTGCACAGACTGGTGTCTGAAACACAATTTTTTTGCACATTCTTCATCCCAAATTTTGTCACTATATCACAATGTGAATCGTCCACATTTAGTACAGACCAGCGCGCAGTCTCCTAAATCCTCTTTCATGTTGGCCAACAGACCATATCTTGCACATACCTGAGAACTCCATCTGTTTCGAGTATATCTCGTATCGATGGAAATCCTATCCAGTATGTTCTTCAGCACTGACAATGGTTTAGTTAGATTTAGGGATCATTTTCACTCAGTGATGTCCTTCAAATTAGTCCTCTATATTCAACACAAATCATGTATCTGACCATCTTTCTTGATACTAATTACCATGGGGCTTACCTACGCACACTCTTTAATCAGGATCAGTGATTCCAGACATCGGAATTTTATCTATTTCTTCCTTGACCCATACACATGAAGATTTGGATTCATCTGAGTAAGGCATATTTTGTATTGGGTACATGCACTATCTTTCAAATTGATCTTCATTTATCCTAATGACGGGTGAACTCCTTTCAACTCATGGTAACCTCTTGGAAAGAGATCCTGAAAGTCACACAAGAGCTCAATGATTTGGCTACTTTTTGTTCTTTTCAGTAGACTTGTATGATTTCTTCCTTGGGAACATCTTTAATACCAATGTTAACCTTCTTCGTTTTCATAGGAGAATAGTAAACGCATGAATTTTCATCAACGCATGAATTTTCATTCACATAATCGATGACCTCTCTCTCTCTCTCTCTCTCTCTCTCTCTATCTCTCTCTCTCTCTCTAGCGAGAGCGCGAGAGAGAGAGAGGATGAGAAGAGAGAGAGAGAGAGAGAGCGCGAGGAGCGAGAGAGAGAGCGCGCGCGCGAGAGCGAGCGCGCGCGCGACGAGCGCGAGCGCGCGCCGCCGCGCGCGAGAGAGAAAGAGAGAGAGAGCGAGAGAGAGAAGAGAGCGAAGCGCTGCGCGTAGAGACGAGAGCGAGAGAGAGCGAGCAGAGAGAGAGTAGCGCAGAGCGCGATAGAGAGAGCGACGAGAGAGAGAGAGCGCGAGAGAGAGAGAGCGAGAGCGAGAAGAGGCGAGAGAGAGAGAGAGAGAGAGAGAGAGAGAGAGAGATTAGAGAGAGAGAGCGAGGAGAGAGCGCGCAGAGAGCAGAGCGAGATTCGAGAGAGAGAGAGACAGGAGAGCGAGCTAGAAGGAGCAGAGAGAGAGAGGAGCAGAGCAGAGAGAGAGAGAGGAGAGAGAGAGGGAGAGAGAGCGAGCGCGCGAGGAGAGAGACGGAAGCGCTTTGAGAGCGAGAGGTGGAGAGAGCTAGCGAGCGAGAGATCTCGTATGCTCTCTCTCTCTCTCTCTGAGAGCTACTATCTCTGCCTCTCGTCTCGATGCTCTATCATCTATCTATTCTCTCTCTCGCCTCTCGATCCTCCGACTCTTCTAGCTCTGCTCTCTTCTCTCACCCCTTCTCCTCTCTCCTCTCTCTCTCTCTCTCTCTCTCTCTCTCCCCCCCTCTCTCTCTCTTGATGACTCCCATAGTATCTTGGTATACATCCTTCTAATTGGCAGCATTTAGGCACTGAACATGTATAATATTTTGTTTTTGGATAAGATTCTTAGCCTTCAGAGTCTCATGTGTGTGTGTTGTTTTTATGCATGTAGTCACTAGTAGAGGTTACAGCTTTGTATTAGGAATTTTATCAAGCATCCATTGATCAGAATTTGTTGGTTATACCTTGATCATCCCCATGCCCTTATCCTTCTTCTTGGACTTACACATGTGCTCATACAGATCTAGTTAATTATCTAACATATGTTGTTTCCCACACCATGTGTAAATAATATTCTACAGACCCTCATACAGGTAATGGTCAGAGAACCCATAAGAATAATAAGTTCCTCGCACAAACCTTCCTCTACCATCACCACATCCTCAGCCCTGATATCCTCCTCGGAAGCCTCCATTCATATTATCCCCATTATTTCACCCTTCAATATTTTTCCTTCCTACTCATTTGATCCGCTCACCACACTAGTCTGGCACAATCCTATTTCAATGGCTTCGTGGATATAGTCAATCAGCTTGTAATCACTTGTATCGTGGGTATGGGCATCGTAAATTTTACAATACATGGACACATTCTTTTGAATCATGGACTGCAAGAGCACAAAATTTCACACATCATCATTCTTATGAAAAATCTCCCAAGACTGTAACAACACGTGTATATTTTATCGTGGATAACTATCTTTAGTGTGTTCCTCCACATCGCAATCTATGTACCATAACCCACTTTTAGTCTCATGCATGGAGTTGGCAAAGAGATTCTCCAACTTCTTCACCATCTCTATTATCTATGCCTCAAAAAATGGGCTCACTCTAGTATCAACACTCCTAACTGCTTCAGCATGCAGAGTTTCTTCTAAGGCATCATGCAGGTCCACATATGTCTTATGAGATAAATCTCTTTGGAATGTAGTCAACAGCCCTCCAATGAATCACTATGCATGTTGACTTAGATGAATATCATAAGATGATTTAGACAACAATGTCTTTAAATACATGTTATACTCCCTAACACTTTTTGATAAACCCGGTTTGTTATCCTTGAGTGCACTGATACTTTGTTGCTCAAACTCTGGAATGTGAAACTCAGCCAAAAATGTTATGAATAGAGCATCATAATCCACCACAGTATGGTGGGGGTTAAACTTCTTGTACCAAATATGCACGCACCCTTGAAGCGTAGTGTCAAATTGATTTTCCTTTCTCTTTAGAGTTGAAATTCCCTTAGTGCACCATAGTAATTTTCACTTGTGCACGTTCTCTGTTGCATCTTCCACACCTCTATACTATGGTAAGTTAGAATACATATCAAAATAGACTTAAGGTGTCTAAAGTGGTTGAGGTGGTGTCTGTTGGGGCTGATGTGGTGGATGTTATGAGCCCTTTCCACCAGATCTCAAACCATAATCTCCACCATTTTTTCCTCTAAAGGGTTACTAACCCAATCCTCCTGATCCTCCCATGCCCCTTGTTATGGGTTGCGGCCAAATTGATGGAATTCCTTAGGTCACTATTGTATTACTAAACTGAACACCCACTATTTGTGTAGTCGTAGCACCCATAGAAGTGCTTCCAATGGTCTACGCACCACTACTCTAACTTGTTGATGCTCCTGAAAATAATCCTGCAACAATACTTCCAAACACCAACACCTATTGTGCTATCATGGGCATGTTACTAGTTTGATGTACTTCTTGATTAAAAAAAATGATATCTACCTATATCTACTTGATTACCTTCACTACTTTGTCCTATAACTATCTTTGGATTTGGGACACCTAGTGCAAGGCCTAAATAGCTAGACTAAGTCAGATGCGCACCCACAATTCTCATTCTCTCCTTTGATGCACTCTCATATGAAGCTAGTGGGGACTCTTTACTCCACTTTCCCAAATTTGGAAGGACTTGATGTTGTGTCTCCTCATCTTCTATGAGAGCTTCAAAACCTTTGCAAGCCATCATACTTCTTGACTATAGTGTTGCCTCAATTTCCCTCTCTCATGCTTCATTATACTTGATCTGTCTTTCTTCTCTTTGTCTATCTTCTCCCATGGCCTCCATCCTCCTCTACACCTACTCTCTCCCCTACACATGCTAGGGGTGTAGCTAGCCATAGGGAATCTCTCCAAATCCACTCTATTATCAAGATTTTTATTTCCAAAGGGATAGCGCACAGATAAGATCCTCGAGGATCATGCAAAAAATTAAACTCATCTTCCTTTGGGCATGAATACATAGAAATAGTGTATTCCAATGTATAATTACGCAACACACTATCCCACCAAGAATCTATAGCTCTAGTCTACTCCACATATACATCAAAGAGAGTCTAATAATATTACTACATATAAATCCTTAGTCTAGGATATTGTTATCCAAATAACTCCCCTAGTTATTTGGAGAACTTACATTTCACATCTCTGGATTTGATGTTCTATAATTGCAGGTTATGCACACCTCATTATCTCCTTTGGCACATTCCCTTTGTTGCATATTCCTTGCGCATCCTTACATGCTCCTCCTGCTTGTTTGGTCCTTTTCTTTTCCTTTTCCTCTTTGTTCCATTTTCCCTCGCATGCACCCTCTATGCATTCACCTTCTTCCCCAATAGTTCATGCACCCTACGTGCATGCCTTAGATTTATTTCCCAAAATGAGCTAAGTCCTGGTAGCTCTTGTGTGCCCCTCCTTAGTGTCACATATTACTTTGTAATAGTTACACCTTTACCATACATTCTTTCCTAGCAGATATTTCTCCCATTTCCTCCCTACTCACCTTTGTGTGCACCCTTCCCCCTCTATTTTCCTACGCCTCATTCTTTCGCGTGCATGCCTTTGCGCCTTCTTCGGTGTTCTCTATGCCACGTGCATCTTATCATGCTTGAGTGTATCTACACGCAACCAATTGCACCATCTGCACGAATCCTTGCAAAAAAACTAGTTGGGTGACATGTGTCAGAAATGACAAAAGCAAGATCATACAGTTTGGCTACCTTTGTAAATCAGTACGTGTGCCATGTGTCACGTTCCCAGTTTGCACTAAGATCTTTTGACAATCATAACTTGCAACTCAGATCCTTGTGTAGAAAATTTTTGACAAAATAGCTAATGACATGGGCTACACTGCTAGATCATTCAAATTCAAATTTTGGCGGGATTTGGTAGGTGAGAAGCTGGAATTCATCTTTCACACCATTAATACAAGATCTGATTGCTCTAACCACTTGATTTGATCAAGATCTCGCACCTTTTTCTTCTCCAACACACCAAACAGACATGGAGAAGCACAGACTTGATAGATTTATATTTGTTGGCATTTTCAAGCATTACATTGTTGGTGGTTGAGTTTTCAAATCAGATTTCCCTCCTTCTCCTCTTTTCTCTCATCAATTCATCTATAAATGTAAGAGCATGGCTCATTGTAAAGGGTTAGACATTTTGAATCCTTTAGTGTTTTCTAAGGATTCTACATCTTTGCATTTTTAGTTGAAGACCTCTAAATTATTTTCTTGCATGTGAATATCGACCTTTAGATACCATTGTAACCAATTGTGCATACCTGGAAGTAATAGAAGCAATGTTTTGTGGCTTTATTTGCCTTAATGTGTTTGTGTTCTTCTTTCTTTCCTTTCCTTTGGGCTGTGTGCTTGCTGTGCCTTTTTAAGTTCCTTGCAACTATATTTTCTTGTTGCGTCTCATGAAATAAATTGTGTGAATGCATTCTGGTCTATGTTACATATGCCTAGCCTCCCTTCATGATTTCTCCTTCATTTTCACTTAGAATAAATTGTGTTCATCCCACTATTCTGGTGCTATCACCTCCCTTTTAGTTTAGTTTTCCATTTTGTTATCCTTCTATCCCTTATCCCTTGACTTGTTAGCTTAGGTTTTCCCTTCAACATTAAGAGTAGTGGTAGCAGTAGAAATAGGTAGAGGAATCGACCTTCTCTAGACGTCTGTCTCAAGTGCACAAGCTCCCACACTTGGAGACAATCCCATTTTTGACTCAAACAACTTAGTTCTTCTAGATCTGAGCCACAGGTACATGTTTGAACAACCAAAAGTTTCTTGCACACCTTGTGGGACCAAGCATTAAAAGCTTAGATTTCAACATCGCTAAGTTTGGTGTATGATTCAGAGATTTATAGCCTTTGGAGGCTCATTTCAACACATCCGGTGACTCCCAACACTCAGATCTACTATTTTAGCAGCTAGAGTACCTTTTATGAGAAGAGTGCATACCAGACAAAGTGCTACAACTGAAGGATCCTTTGAATACCTCTAGCTTTCACCAAGAAACATATGCAACATAGCTTCCATGCATGCATCCATAGCTCCAGCTCGCCACACACATTCCACTCCTCACAATAGATGTGTGCAGGTTGCCATGGTGTTGCAACCACCTCCTCCTCCAAGTAAATTTATTAGTTTCATTGGTGGAAGCCCTCTCAATCTCAATATGCAACATGATATACCAATAGCCATGCTCAAGAGCATTCCATACTTCACGGTATAAAATCAAGTCACCCCTATTGAGAATATCCAATATGTTGTAAATGTGTTCTCTGTCTATTTGATCACACATGATGATGTAGCAGTTAGGCTGCTTATGGATTCTTTCAAAGGTAAAGTGCTCCAATGATACCATGGCCTAAGACCTGCATCTATTTATACTTGGGATCCAATTGGAACAAATTTATGTAATTATTTTGAAGATAAGTCAGATCACTTGTCTTTGGTGGAACTGACTATAATAAAGAGGGCACCCAATGAGTAGATGAATGATTTCAACATCAGATTCTAGAAGACTTGGGATATAATTCCTCAAGTGGTTAGGCCTACAGCCTAAGATGCTTTCCTGTATTATCTAAGGGCTTTGAATAGTGACATCTCAGTCATGATTCAATCCATGGGAGGTAGAACCTTACTTGTTGCATACAACATTGCAATAAGGGCAGATAATAGTCTCATCCAGATGGGAAAGTTAGCTCCTAGACTACCTGTGCCCTTATTTCCAGAAATGTCTCTAACACCCCATCCTTATGTTTCCCCTATCATATTGTAGAGTTTGAAACATGTTGCATCCACATCCTATTCTCCTGCGCAATAGAAGGAAGATGATGAAATGAAAGTCCTAATTAGAAACTTGTCCAATAAATTCACATCCTTGGAGAAACAATAGGCACAAGCCTTCAAAAATAACTCTAATCAGGTGTATAACTAGAACAATCAGCCATTGCAGAATCAATATAGAAACTAGAGGTATGGCTAGAACCAGTAGAACGATAGATGGCATGCCAATGCACACTTTCCTTTGCAAGTGATTTCTCCTGCACAACCTCTTTTAGCACACAACATAAGCCAAACATTTGTTCCAGTTCAGAACAACATGGCACAAGAGTCAGAATGGTGCTTTCCTTGTAAAATGTCTCACAATCAATACCATTGTGCGAATGTTATGTGTGCACAAGCCTATATGGTCCATTCTGCTTCCAACTGTGAACCATCTATAAGTGAAAGCGAGCGTGAGAACCAAGAAAGGCCAGAAGCTAACTTGATATTCTTTGGCCAAGGATATTCTTTGGCAATCAATCAAGACTTGCATATGATACAAATAGACCACGCGCCCAGGTTACAGACAACACAAGGTACAAGAAGAGAGTGCTTGAATCTGGCGTGCAGTCACAATTTCAGCAAACATAGGCGATCCTCAAAAGTAAAAGGATGCAGCTAAGGCATCTAGTAGTAAAGGCACACAAGTTCCTACATACGAGGTTTCACACAAATCTCCTTCTGAAGTGGCACACCCCCTCCTTTGGTAGGTCAAGCCTCTACACAAGCTAAGGCTCTTGCTTCTGCACTTGACCAACTAAGAAAAGATGCTGTTGTGCCCCAAATGCACAAGTCAATGGGATTTTTGTTTTACATTATGGAACAAATGAAGAACAAAAATATAAATGGCTAAATGTGGGAATTCCTGACCATTACATCTCAGTGCAACCTGTTGTATGAAGCTCTAGAACAACTTCCACATATAGACCCATTTGTTCACAAACCACACATTGTTTTAAAAATACGCCAAGAAGAGGAGAAGTAAGTAAGGTTGTCAAAACCCCACCCTTTTATATGTCTTTGATCATAGGAAAACACCTTGTGCATAATTATATGATTGACTTAGATGCTAGTACTTCCATCATGCCTAAGAAAATTACTGATGTTCTAGGTCTTAAGTACAACCCCTTGACAAAAGGAGTCCTACAACTTGATGGCTCAACTTTCACCACTCTATGAATCATCAAGGATCTTGAGTTAACCCTCCATGCATGTCCAAGCCTCACAATAACTCAAGATGTGTCAATCATTGACCTACCCCCTTTGTTTTCCCTTTGTTCTGTCAAGAGATTTTACTGCTAAAGTGGGTGGTTACTTGTCTTCTGATTAGACCCATATGCTACTCAAGACAAGGTATGGTACCATGGTTTACCATACAAATTGAGCCAATATTTTCCTATCATGTAGATTCATATGGTCCATTCCCCTCCAAGCCAATTACCTAATCCAAGAAGAACAAGTTTCAGTTTTGAAGAGCAACCTATTCCACCTCTGTATTCTGACTTAGTGCTTGGATGAATGAGCATAGAGGTATCATAAATTTTATCCATATGTTGAAGAGATGGAAGCCTTTAAAACTAGGCTTTACACCAACTACATCCTTGAAGAAGAAGCTATACTACCGTGTGCGCTCAAGTAAAGTAAAGAAAACCTTAGTCTGTGGAAATTATACTTTGATGGATCCAAAATCAAAAATGGCATGCAGGTGCATGAGTTTTTCATTTCTCCCAAGGATGAGAAATTATTCTTCACACACAGTTACAGTTCAAATTCTCTAATAATGTAGCAGAGTATGAGGCACTAGTGCATGGTTTTCTAATTGCTGAAAATAAAAAAGATTAAGGCACTGTAGATCTTTGGGGACACAGAATTGGTTATCCACTAGGTTACAAACAAGTGTGATGCAAAGCATAATCTTCTTAAATCTAATAAACGTAGATTTTAGGACCTCCTTGGGAGCTTTGATGCTATGAATCTGTAGTTGATTCCAAGAAAAATGAACAAAGAAGCATATCAGATGGCCACGCTTGGTTTGCAGTTCTCCCATGCTGATGACTTTGTCAAAGGAAATACACAACACATCAAGATGGTGATTATACCATCTATCCCAGACAAAAAAACCAACTAGAAAGTGTTTGAAAATGATGTGAAGATCATCTGGTTCATCTAGAATGAAGTTGAGTTTTCATCAAGCATGCAAGTTGACTTGCATGACAACTATGGTGACCAAGTAATACAACTGAAGACAAACAAGTTGCCTAAAGGGATGGTCACCTTAGAGAAAATGTTTATCCCTGATGATGAGTTCAATGGTGAAGAAAAGAATATACGTGTAATGCAAGAAGACTATTCCCCAGTCACTAATGTGCGGCAAGGAGTTGCTGCTCAGTAAGGCTTGCGCGCATGATGAAAAGTAGGCCTTTATATCTCTCTGTCAGAAATACAATGACATATTTTCATGGGAATATGAATACCTAAAATGATTTGATCCAAGTGTTGCTTAACACTCCATTGACCTTGATCCTAGTATCAAGCCCATCAGAAAAAATTAGTGGCCATTCAATCCAAAGATAGAGCCCCTCATGAGGAAAGAATATTCTAAACTCATTGAGGCAAAGATAATTTTTTCAATAAAGTACTTTACGTGGGTTGTAAATCTGGTTTCAGTGCATAAGAAGAATAGTGAAATCATACTCTGCATTGATTTCAGAGATTTAAATAAGGCATCTTTGAAGGATCACTATCCTTTACCTTATATGGAGTAGATTTTGCACAATGCGGCTGGCGTACAGAGGTTCTCAATGCTGGATGGGTATTCTAGCTTCAATCAGATCTTGGTCAAGGAAGAGGATCAATACAAAATGACGTTTACAACCAAGTGGGGAACATACACATATAAAATATTCCCTTTGGTTTTTCAAATGTAGGCACAACCTTTCAACACACCATGAATATTGCATTCAAAGGATACATCAATGAATTCATCCTAGTTTACCTAGATGACATAAATTATTTTCTCAAAGTAGAGCGTGGTTCACATGGTGCACTTGGAGAAAGTCTTTGAGAGATGTAAAATTTTTGGGGTATCTCTTAACCCCAAGAAGTGTAATTTTGGTGTGGTGTAGGGAAATATTTTTGGCCATGCGGTCTTAAATGATGACATTGCAATTGATCTGAAGTGTGTTTCAGCCATCCTGGCTCTTTCCCTGTTGGTGCATAAGAAAGCCTTGCAGTCCTTTCTTGAAAAGATCAAATTTTTTAGGAGATTCATTCCTAACTTTATAAGACTAGTCAGGCCCATCACCCTCATGCTCAAGAAAGACACAACTTTCAGATGGAAAGAAGAAGGAAAGGAAAGCTTCAAAAAAATCAAGCAAGAGATTACTTACGCGTAAACACTCATAAGCCTGGATTACGCTAAGGAGTTCATCCTTTATAGTTATGGCACTGATGCAAGTGTTGATGTTGTCTTGACACAAGAAAATACAAGGGTTGGAGTATCTTGTGGCTTTCTTTAGTCAAACACTGAAGGATTTTGAATTTTAATACAGTCACATAGAGAAACAAGTCTATGCCATCAAGTGCATGCTCAAGAAGTTTAAGAGCATGATCTCCACAAACCACATCAAGGTGTTAGTTTCACATGTAAATGTGAGAGACTTCATCATGTGAGTATAGATTAATAAGAAGAGAGAAAGATGGGTCACCAAAATTATGGAGTATGATGTGAATATCAAAGCCATGAAGCTAGTTAGAGGTAACATGCTCTGCAAAAAAATTTCCGAGGACACACAGATTGAACAAGAGAATTCATTTTTCTTAGATGAAGATATCCCACACACAGAGCCTAAAAAAAATGAAGGCTTTGGCGTGTGCTGCTGGATGAAGGACATGATCACATTCCTTTTGGAGAGAACGTACTCTCTGTGTTTAAAAAAAGCAAAGAGAAGGAATCTAAGGCTGCAATCTATTCCATATTTCGTGATTGATGGTCTTATCTTCAAAAAGAATCTTGATGGCGTGCTATTGAGATGTATTGATGCCGTGAAAATTGAAAGAGTGATAGAAGAATTTCATGATGGATTCTCTGATGGACACTTCTCTGGAAAGTATAAAACAATGAATATTATCATGGCATGGCTCTTTTGGACTACTATGTTCACATATGTGCACAAGTGGGTCATGCAATGTAAATAATGTGCTTTCTTTACAGGTAAGAAGAAATTGATAGTGCTTCTCCTCCGGCCAATCCAAGTGGATCAACCTTTAGTGTAATGGGGTATTGACCTCATAGGTATGACCAATACTTCTTCAAGTATTGGCCACAAATGGGTATTGATAGTTATAGACTATTTCACTAGATGGACAAAAGCTTTCGTGCTCAAGGAATCAACCGAGTTAATCGTTCTGGACTTTCTCGAAGGAATTGTAACAAGGTTTGATGTTCCTCAAACCATTATCTATGATAATGTAAAATATTTCCTTAGTGCTAAAATAACTGAATGGGCTCTTAGTCTCGGTATATACCTGAAGACTTCTTCCAACTATTACCCTAAAGACAATGGTATGGTAGAGTCAACAAACAAGAACCTGATCAAAATCATGAAGTGGAAAATGAACATCAGCCAAAGATAGTGGCATACAAAGGTCTCATGCACTCTTTGGGTAGATAGAATCACAACAAAGAAGGCAATAGGAACTTCACCTTATAAGCTGGTCAGTGGAAAGGAGGCTACACTTATTTTTATAATTGAGTTGAATTCATTAGCACTTGCCCAATATCTAGAATTTGAGGGCATGGACTAGAGAGAAATCAGAATGATAGAGCTAGTTAAACTTGAAGAATCAAGGAACTCTACTATGATCAAGCTAGAACATCATCAACTAGAAACAAAGAAATAATTTGATAAAAAGGCTAGGCCTCAAGCTTTCAAATTTGGGGACTTGGTCTTAAAGTGGGATACTGACATAGCTAAACCAAAGTGCCATTCAAATTTTGATACACTTTGGAGTGGCCCATACGTCATCAGTTCATGCAAGGAGGCTAACACTTTTGAGCTAACTCATCTTGATGGAAGCACGCTACAAATCCCAATCAATGGGATGGATCTCAAACTCTTCCATTAATTTTGTTGCATCAGTTTGTAAATATGAGAGTATTTTCAATCCCTCCAAGTGTGTTGTGTGCACATTGCTTTGTTTATACATATTTATTTCTTCCCGTGTGCTCCCGTGCATGATCTTCTTTTATTTATAGGATGTCGGTATTCTTTTGGTAGTTCAGCAGCTTTGCATGCTTCAAAATAGAGTTCAAAAATGATTCGTTAAGTAACTGTTAGTGCATAATCACAACACCCCCAAATGAGTCGTCAAATCTGCTTTTCTAGGGCATACTCACTTGGTGTGATTGCATAACATGGAACTTTCCCCAAGGTGTGGGCACTTGTAAAATGGAAAATCTCTCTATGTTAAAGGTTGGTTCCTTATTCCTCTATTCAGGTGCATGTGTGGGAGCTTGCAGAGGTTTTATCTCTATACCTAATCTAAATATTGCCAAGGAGATAGGGATAAAAGAGTATAAGAAATAAGAAATAATTAAACTACCAATTGATGCACCAAAGGAATGATGAACACTTATTTTTCTAATAGACACAAACCAATGAAATGCATACAAAAAACAAGTACAAATAGCTAGATAAATAATGGAAGACCAGATGAAAGCAAAAGAGACAAGAAAGGATCTAAAATCGATCACAGATGTGTTTTATTGCTCTGTAGATTGATACAATCCATTATAAAGTAGCCAAGAGGCAAAAACATAATGCAATTTTGATATAAGGCCTGAACCCCACATATCCCTTTGCTAGAAGGAGAAGGGAGCCTATTAAACAAATAATTTCTAACCCTTTACAATGAATCCTACCCCCGTTTTTATAGATTTGATCAAAAAGAAGAAAGAGAGCGAGAGAGAGAAGTAGGAAAATCAGGTCAGAACTCAACCACTATTGTTAATGATTCTGATAAAATTTCCCTAAAAATCCTTCTTTACTACATCGATCCTTGGCTCATCACCTTGAAGGAAGAGGAAATGGTGAAACAGATCAAATCTGATCTGGTCGTTGAGGCAAGAAGATCCTGCATTAAAATCCCGAAGACGTTTCCTCCATTTTTCTTCACTTAACCTCCTCAAAATTAAATTTTCAGAACTCCATGGCATGGGTGAGGTTGAGATCTTTCCAACGGCTTCATATTTGAAATATTTCAAGCTCTGAGTCGAAATATATGCCCCTTTAAAGTTTGTATCGGGTCTATATAGGAGGGCAGGAAAACAGCTTGAAAAATGGGTCCAATTTTTATATTGGACACATGGCAGCCAGATTGGAACAAAAATCGGGCCTACAGGTCTGCAATTTATATTTTACCCTTTCCTCCAATTCCCCGCTTTGGCTTTGACTCGGGCCCAAATGCTGACTTTTTCCTTAGGCGGAGTTGCGGGCCATTTTTGTAACTTTTACCCCTTGAATCAGCATCATGCTAACACTTGGAATTCCTTGCTTACACCTTTATACTTAGCTAATTTTTAAGCCCTTTATGTCTGCCTTTTCACTCCATTTCCTCTTATTGCGGGATTGTGGTCGATCCAATATTTGGCACGGGGGCGAAATATGGATAACAATTTGATGACTCATAGGGGTATCTTCCTGCTAGATGAAAAGACCAATTGCCTTTTCATATCTGTTGGGCATGGAGTCATCAGTGATAGCCTGCTACTAATCTAAACTTTGAAAACTAACCCTTGAGCTGCTTGGAAACCCATTAGAACTGAAACTGATCTTAACCAAATGCCAAGTCCAAACACTGCATGAGAGCAACAAAACAGCACCACACTATATACAAAACTTGAAATCATACATGCTCTACATGGAACATGTAAAACGTGTAAAGCACTTAGGAGAAAAGAAATCTACACTACATTAAGACAATGTGCATAAGCACTTAAAGGAAATAGAAAACTAAACTAATATGTATAGGGTGAGAACTTCCCTTTTAGTAGTAGTGTTTAAGATAGATCCCATTTACTGGAATCTACAACTCTTCACCCTCCAATGTGGACAACTCGAAAGCATTGCTACTTTTCCATCTTGTGATCATATAGGGGCCACTCCAAATGGCGTCAAATTTGGAATTCCTTACTGGTTTCGCTCGATATGCATCCCATTTCAAAACCAGGTCTCCTTCCTGGAAGGTCCTTTCTTTTGTCTTCTTGTCAAATCATTTCTTGATCGAACCCTGATTCTTCTCTATTTCTTAGAGAGCATGCTCTCCAGTTTCTTCTAATTCTATCAGCTCCACATACCTAGCCTCCATTGGTCAAAATTCAAACATCTCTATTTTCTTCACGAGCTCCAATGTTGGCAACTCAAGTGATATAGGTAACACTAGATCTTTCCCATAGACGATCTTGAATGGAGAGCTTCCTATAGATATCTTGGGCATTATTCGATCAGCCCATAAGGCCATTTTGAGCTTTGTGTGCTAGGTCTTCTAATTCTCATCAAGAGTTCTTCTGATGATCTTTAGCAGGTTCTTGTTTGTAGACTCATCCTGGGCATTACCTTGAGGGTAATAGTTTGATGAAGAACTCAAATAAGTCCCATTCTTAATAGCCCATCATGTGATCTTAGAACCTATAAATGCTTATGCATTGTCTAATATGATGGTGGCTGGCACTCCAAATCGAGTCACTATCCCTTCATAGAAATCTAGGATACTATACTCATTTGCTTCCTTGAGTGCCATTGCCTTGGTCCATTTGGTGAAATAATCTATCGTTGTCAGGATCCATTTGTAACCTTGGCTTGATTTTGGATTGATGGCTCCAATTAAGTCTAATCCCTTTGCATGAAAGGTTGTTTGACTGAGATTGGGTGCAATGGAAGTGTTGCTAGCCTTTCCATTCCTTTGAGGAATGTACAATTCTTTCACCTTTTGATCCATGTGTAGCAATCACTAAACACTCTGGGCCAATAATATCCTGCTTTCATGATTTTGAGTGTTGTCACTCTTGGAGTTAAATGGCCTCCAGTTGCTTCAACATGGAATTCTTGTAGCACTCTCTCCACCTGATCTGCCCAAATGCATCTCATAAAAATTTCATTAATGTCCCTCTTGAATAAGACACCATCAATAAGAACATATTGGATGGCCTGTATCTAGAAATGCCTTCTTTTTGCTTTACTCATCCCATAAGGACACATGCCTATTCGAAGGAAGTGCACCATGTCTTGGGTCCAACAAGGAGCAGGTACATCATCTCTCCCTTCTTCTTGATCATCTTGTAGAACAAAAACAGCCTCCTTTTCACTGTCTATTTCATCTTGTTGACCTGAGGCTAGTTGTTCACATAACCCCTTCCCATGAACTAGCTTGGTGACCTTGATCTAAATTTCATATTCCATGACACGAGTGATCCATCCTACACACTTCTCATTTAGGTCCTTACTGAGAAGGAATTCTTTAACTCCCACATGGGAGACCAATAGTTGGATTTTGTTGTTTGAAACCAAATGCTTAAACTTCTTCAATCCTCTGATTACCACCAAAACCTACCTCTCAATGAAGGAGTACCTTACCTTGTAATCTTCCAGACTCTAGCTGAAGAAAGCAATTGATTGTTTTGTACTTTCTTTGTTCTGTTGCACCAAGATTGTAGAAATTGTGTCGATGCCACCAAAGGCGTACAATATGAAGTCTTTGGAAAAATATAGGTTCACAAGAGTTGGGGCTTGTGATATGGCTTCTTTGATAACCTCAAAACTTGTTTTTCCTTCAGCTTTCCACCTGAATGTTAAGCTCTTCTTCAGCATCAATGTTATTGGCTTAACAAGGGTGGCAAAGTTTGGAACAAACTTGTAGATGAAATTGATTTTTCCCAAGAAGATTTGAAGATCCTTCTTGTGACTTGGCAATGGAAATTATCTTATTGCTTGAACTCTTTCTAGGTCAATTTCCAATCCTTCCTTTAATATGATACGGCCTAGAAGCTTGCCTTCATGGGCCAAGAATATGCATTTTTTGGGGTTCGGTGACACCCCAAAACTCTTGCATCATTACAACACCTGCCTTAGATGGAAAAGGTGGTTTGCTGCATTTTTGGAAAACACTGTAATGTCATCCAGATAGACCAACACTATTTTATTAATCAACACCTTGAATGCCTTATCCATTTCCCTTTGAAAAGTGGCTCCAGTGTTAGATAATCCAAATGGCATTTTTTGTAGGCATAGGTGCCCCATTTGGTAGTTAAATTTGTTTTGAATTGATCATCTTCTTTTACTATGATCTGGTTGTACCCTAAGTAGCCATCTAGGAGGGAGAACCTTTCTGACCCAGACACTACTTGCAAGATTTGCTACATTGAAGGGAGTGCGTAGTGATCTTTGAGGGAGGTTATGTTCAAATCTCTAAAGTCAACACACAACCTAATTTCTTCATTTTTCTTATTGACTGGGCCCAGATTTCTAACCCATCTTAAGTGTTTGATTGGAAACATGATGCTTGCCTCTATTAGTTTATTCTGTTCCTTCTTTATCAGAGGCTCAATATGTGGGTTGACTGGTCTATGCTTCTGCCTAATGGGCTGAGCAATTGGATCTAGTTCTATTGTGTGTTGTGCTAGCTTGGGTTTGAACCCTCTTAGGTCTTCATAACTCCAAGAAAACACATCAGTAAATTCTTGGTAGAGTTGTATGAATTCATACCTTTCTTGCTTGGTGGTCACTTTGCCAATTTGAAGTGTTTTGTCTTCTCCAACTGGGATTGACTCTGAATCTTCTCCTTTGATCTACATGTTAGCCTTCTCCTTTCTAAACTAATCTTTAGGATTGAAAATGGATTCCAGTGTCACTAATCCTTTGGGAAGCTTGTTTGTATGTAGTTGTACTATCTGATTCCTGTACTACTTCTCTAGTTTGTTATGGTTTCTAGCTGAGAATTCAACTTCTTCTTTTAAAAATTTAATGATTTTTTGATCATTCTCAAACACCTACCAACATGTATTATTATCTGGAACCTCTAGCCTCACAACTACATGGATATGCAGTTGTTCTTCGCCTCTCTTGATGTTGTCAACCACATCAAACGTTGCCCTGACTGTTGCAAGTCTGTCAGCAGCTTCATTCTCCTTCCTATGTATGGAAACAATACTAAAGGCCTCAAAATCCTCCATGAGATCCCATACCCTACTCTTGTAATTCTTGAGTAGGTCATTTTCAATGGCATTTAGTCCTCTAACTTGATTAGATACTAGTTCACTGTCACCGAATAATTGCAAGTTCTTGATTCCCAACTTCCTTTCCCAATGAAGACCTTGGACTAAAGCCTCATATTCAGCAGTGTTATTTGAGCAAGAAAACTAGAATCTGAAGGCTGGATGATATTTCATACCTCTGGGGGACACAATCATGGCTCCTCCCCTAGGTCCTTATCTACTCCTTGAGCCATCAAAGAAAATTTGCCATACCTCATTATCATCCTTGCATTCTGGCTTGATTAGGTCAGGAAGAGGTTGATTCTCTTCACGTGGGCAGTAGACACCTAGCTTGGATTCTTCCATCTCCCTATAGGGTTCAAAAGCATGGATTTTTTTGGACCAATCATCAAGAGTCAAGTCTGGGATGCATCCCACCTTGGTATTTGCTTCAAAAGTGCTTATGAGGTCCTCTTGATCAAAAGTTGAGAAATTGGCATTGATCGGGCTAGGTACATAGGATTCAATATGATAATCAACAATAGGTTCAGATCTAATTGTGGCCTTCACTCCATAACTTGTCCTAAAGAGCATATGTGACCAGTCAGCATATAGGTAGCCTCCAATTTTGGCAGTGAAGTCCTTGGACAGACACAAGGTAAAATGTGGTGGCGAGTCTATGATTGACATGTTTTACGAAACATTCACATTAGGGTAAGCGTGTAGAGTGAGACTCGGATCTTTGATGATTCCCACATTGGTCACTATTGTCCCATCTAATTGGACTACTCCTCTAGAGATGACTTCATATTGGAGACCCAACTAATCAGCTATTTGTTTTGGCATCATAGAACTACTAGCCCTATAATCAATCATACAATTGTGCACCAATTTGTCTCCAATAATCAATGAGACATAGAAGGGAGGAGGTCTCAAGTTTTTACCTTGTTGTTCTCCATGGTTTCTCCCTGGTTGAACCACATTAGCAAGCACTCTCTCTTGCTGGTTAGGGGGGTGATTTGAACTTGACCAATTCTACATGGCAGTCTGCAACAGATCCCTCTGCCCTGGAATGGCCAGTGACTCCCATAGTGAAATGTTCACACTTGTCCTTTTCATCTGCTCAATAATATTGAATGAGCTATATTTTTTCTGCCCCTTCCCAGACACATTTTTTTTCTTGCACATGGGTTATTACAACCGGTGCCTGACTGGGTTTAGAAGGTGGTCTAGATTGGTTCAGCATGTTGGGAGTTGTACTTGGAGCACCAGGACCTTGTGGAGCGATGGAAGGTTGAGGGTCACCTGAGTTTAGTGGTTGGCCTTCTCCAATATTTCTCCTTTTGGACCGTGTGTTGGCAGCCACACCTTGAGGAGGAGACTGATTCATCCCACATAAGTCTTCAGCCTGCTAATTGACAAACATAGTATCATTTGGGGGGCCACCTTGTTGAGCTCCTTGTTGCTGACCTTCCTCTTGGTCAGGTTCTCGTGGCATCCATACTAGTTTGCACCATCAAGGCCTGATTTAGAGCACCATTAAAGAACGTTGATTAGTTATGTGGTTGATCACATGGAAAGCACTAATCATATTCCTGTGCCATATTGTTCTATGCTGGGACCAATGCTCTTGATGTTGAAGCTATGTTAGGATCATACGGCTTGAAAGGTCTAGCAGCTTGGGACTTTCCTTGGTTCTGGCTCTGGTTTACAGTCTGAGGTGGTGGCCTATTCTACTGATATTGGGGTCTAGCTTGATATTGAGCCTGGGGTTGGTATGTCCTAGAACTCTGAGCTTGTTGTCTTTTGATGGTCACTAGCTCATTCCAAAAGTTTTAAAGTTGCTTCATCACTTCCTGAAGCTCTTTATAGGTATTAGATGATGAAGTGGAAGCTTCAGCTGAGCTTTGACTCTTGGGGGTGGGTATAGGAGCTAATGTAGGTACTTGGCTAGTATTTGGGCTTCCTAACTCATGGTACAAAGGCATGGATGGCCTAGGAGTGATTTTTCTAGCTTGAATCAAATGGTTCTCAGCCCCTATGGAGAGGCTATAGGCTGCAGGTAATGTAGTGCCCCCTATTGATTGAATCATCAGAGAAATATAAGAATTTAAAGCCCTAAGAAAGTATAAGAAGGCACCTTCATTAGTGGGCTTTACTACTATTGGAATCCTATCCCAGGTCCACTGGAATCTGAGATTGAAGTCTATCAAGTGCTCGTTTGGGGCTCTCTTGATTGCTGTTAGTTGCTCCAACAAAGACAAGTTATCACCTTTTTCCCCAAATTGATTATGAAGAGCCATGCATAGTTGGTTCCAGTTCTGGATAGATACTGCTTCAAGACTCCTGAACCATTGTGAAGCTTTCCCTTTGAATGAAGAGGTGATCATCTTGATTGCAATGTCAATCTCATGGATATCGTGGATTGTACATACATTTACAATATCTTGGACATGGTCACTAGGAGAAGTTTGATTTTCCCCAGGGAAATATGGGATGCTCTTTAATGATGCAATCAGAACTGGGTTTTGTGCATTCAAGGCGAGTGGACTACTACCGGTGAAGTTGACATATGGATTTGGTTGTGCCATTATAATTGGCCTAAGAATCCTTATAGACTGAAAGAAAGGCCTTGCAGGTGGAGGTGTTGACAAGGTTCTTCTTGGTGGAGATGGAGACCTCTGAACTCTTCTTCCTCTCCTTTCTCTTCCTAGGGATAGATGTAAGTATTCAAATATACCTTCTTTCCTTTCTCTAGACCGGGTTTTTCTTATGAATCTCCCAAGCTTGGGCTACTGAAACCAATGCACTTGTTTCTTTTGGAGTTGTCAGATGTACAATTTTAAGGCTTCTTAAAAGCCAGAATCATAGCAAGTGTACATCAATCCCTACTATAATAAGATGGAGACTTCTTAGTCCCACCAGGCATGCCAAAACTGTTAGTGCGAAATCACAACACCCCCAAATGAGTTCTACAGGTCTAATTTTCTAAGGCATCATCATTTGGTGTGATTGCATAACATTGAACTTTTCCCAAGGCGTGGGACCTTACAAAAATGGAAAAGCTCTCCAGATCAAAGGTTGGTTCCTTATCCCTCTATTTAGGTGCATATGTAAGGATTTACAAAGGATCTATCTCTATACCTAATCTAAAACTTGCCAAGGAGACAAGGATAAAAGAGTATAAGAAATAAGAAATGACTAAACTACCAGGTGATGCACCAAAGGAATGATGAACACTTATTTTGCTAATAGACACAAACCAACAAAATGCATACAATAAACAAGCACAAATAGCCAGATATATAATGGGAGACCAAATGAAAGCAAAAGAGATAAGAAAGGATCTAAAATCGATCATAGACGTGTTTTATTGCTCTGTAGATTGATACAGTCCATTACAAAGTAGCCAAGAGGCAGAAACGTAATGAAATTTTTTATGGAAGGCCTGAACCCCACAAATCCCTTTGCTAAGAGGAGAAGGGAGCCTGCAAAACAAAGAGTGTACAACCCTTTATAATAAATCTTGCCCCCGTATTTATAGATTCAACTTGAAAGAAGAAGAGAGAGAAAAGTAGGAAAAGTAGGTTGAAGCTCAACTACCGGTGTTAATGTCTCTGATGAAATCTCTCCCCAAATCCATCTTTACTGCATCAATCCTTTGTTTGGCGCCTTGAAGGAAGAGGAAACAATGAAACAGATCAAATCTGATCTGGTTGTTGAGGTAAGAAGATCCTGCATTAAAAGTCCAAAGATGTTTCCTCCATTTTTCTTCACCTAACCTCCTCAAAATTAAAGTTTTAGACCTCCATGGCATGGGTGAGGCCGAGATCTTTCCAACGGCATTAGATTTGCAATATTTCGAGCCCGAGTCGAAAGATATGCCCCTTCAAATTTTGTATCGGGTCCGTACATGAGGGCGGGAAAACAACTTGAAAAATGGGTCCCCTTTTGATATGGGATACGTGGCAACCAGATTGGAACAAAAATCGGGCCTACAGGTCCGCAATTTATCTTTTGCCCTTTCCTCTGATTCCCCGCTTGGCTTTGAATCGGGTTCTAACACTGATTTTTTCCTTAGGCGGAGTTGTGGGCCATTTTACAAATTTTACCCCTTTTGAGATAACAAGGGGGCAAAGAATCAACTTTTCCCCTGACGCCCCACTTGGGACATGCGTTCTGGTGCTCATTTAGAAACCTTTTCTCTATTCACCCCCTGAATCACACTGACCTGGCATTTCCACTTACACCTTAGCCAATTTTAAAGCCCCTTTTGTCCACCTTTTGACTTTGTTTCCTCTTATGCGGGATCGTGGTCAATCCAATATTTAGCACGGAGGTGAAATATGGATAACAGTAACTTCAAGGGTGATTCTTCAAGGTTCCAGATCATAAATTCATGATCACATAGCATAATCCATGCCAAATGGATGCTCGCAGGATGAATTGGCTGATAATTTCTCCAATTTCTTCGCCATAGATGTAATATGTGCCTCCAAGAATGGACTAACTCATGTCTCCACACTTCTAACTACATCATCATGGCAAATTTTCCTCCAAAGCTTTGCGTGGATATGTAAAGGTTGTATGTGAGAGTGCCCTTCTAAAAGGTATTATCAAACCACCGTTATAAAAACCATTGCCCTGTATGCGCTGGATTGGGTGAATATCATAGGACAAATTTGATAGTAAATTTTTAAAACATTCATCATACTCTCTTACACTCTCACTCATGCCCTGCTTAATGTCCTTCAATGCAATGATGATTTTCTATTCAAACTCAAGTGTATGTCAGCTAGTAAAACATCACGTAGCATGTTATAATCCACAGATTTGATTTGTAGCTTAAACTAGCAGCTAAGTACCACACTATGTGTGTGCCCCTTGCAAAGTGGTAGCAAACTGACTTGCCTTACACTCATGAGTTGTAATTCACCTTAGCGTGCCATAGTATCTCACATATATTCACATGTTCTGTTGCATCCTCAATACCTCTGTACTTTGGCAAGTGAAGATAAATATCATAATAAACTTGTTGTGCCACATGATGGGGTTGTGGTCCCTATCCTCCAGATCTAGAACCAATATTCCCAACATAATTTTCTCCACCACTTAGAGCCATTAGATCCACTAGATCATGAGCCTCCTGATCCTATTCCTCCTCCTTAGTGGGCATTTGACTAGTAGATGTAATGCTCTGAGTCCCAAGAGTTGATACTATATTAAACTCCCAGCAGACTATGAAAAGAGATCTACTTCCAGATGTATTACCAAAATGTTCAGTGCTACCCACGTTCTACCCCTGTTAATGTGCATTACCACCTCATTCAGCCAGAAGTGAACACTCACCAAAAGCACGCATAGCTACCAGGTCCCTGATTTGTATTTGTTTGTCAATAAGTTAGCATGCATATCCATAATGATAATTGATCAGATCTAATGGCCATAGTCATCTGATGAACTTTTGTATTCAAAGGAAAGTGATATCTACATGTCGTTACTCTCTCACCAACACTAGCCTAGTTCTCAATGACTATTCAAGAATTGGAACACCCATACAAGGGCAACATGCCAGGTGGGATCATATGCGCACCTACGGTCCTTAGTATATCCTCTTCTGACAGCACTCTCATTTGAAGATGAAGGGGATTACTCTTCCATGATTTCCTAAATTGGGGAGTACTGATGCTCAGGTTCCACATCCTCTATGTGAACCTTTAATCCTTTGTGCATTGTCTACCTTCACAACTCCATAGACTCCTCAACAATGTGCTTCTTTGCCAATTCCCTCTCCCGTGCTTCATTATACTTAAATTGCCTTTCCTCTCTTTCACTATATATTGTAAGGTCTACCATCCTTCACCACACACTCCTGCCCCTACTCGGTGAGGTTTAGCTAGCCATAGGTAACATCCAAGTTTTACAAATCACCTACCAATAATAAACCAATATTTTTCAAGATCTTAATTGCTAAAGGAATAACGTGTATGTATGATGCTATGGGCTCACGCAAGAGCTCAAACTCAACAACCTCTGAATAAGAATAAGTAGAAACAATGTGCATCGAAGTATAACTGCACACAACACCAGCCCACCAATCATCTACATGTGCTCGTCCAATGGTTCAGTCGACCAAATTATACATGTTTGTAATGAAACCTCATGTGTCCATCCTATTTGTGTCTCTAACAACAACCCTCCCTTGATGTGCTAAGCAGACTACCAATCATACAACTACTCATTGGAAAATGACAAATTTTTCCCACTCATACATTAGCTCATGACTAAATACATTGTCTTCAACCCGATGGGTGCAGTTTTTAAAATTAGGTCCATAACCATATCTTAGCACAAGATTGCCAAATCATGTCCACTGAATCATACACCAGCTTTCAATACCTTCAAGGGTACTCGATATGCTCTTATAACCTTGGACATGGCTATAACAACTAAGAGAGGTCTCGGCAACGAAACCTTAGTCTTTATTTTCATTACTGTCATAACCCTAGGTGCTGATGACACTTCATCCAGAGAACTAGACAATCACTGGAAGTGCACAAAGGTATCCATGTATTCTCCTCTTCTTATGTGAGCTCTCTATCAATCCCTATTAGGCATAATATAACATCCATTTCAAACATATCCATCTTCAAGAATTAAATGACCCAAGATCATTAAGAACTAGATCACAACCAGTAGTCCAGCATAATTAATTAGACAAGTGATCAAGCTTCAGATTCTATCATATAAGAACCATGAATAAAGACATCACCCAAGTTTTTCATCCTTTTTATGCCCGATCATATTAATTCATCATCAAACATGGTATTTGAGTACATACAGGATAGTACTGTCATAAGTCATGTGAAATTCATAAATCAACAACATAACTCTAATACATACGAATGGATCACTCTGAACCCTCAAAGCCATGGTAAATCAATACGTCATATTCCATAATCAAGGGTGGGGACTTTGCACACTTTTCATATTTCTCCAGTGTCATAATAGGTGTGCATACGAAAAATAGCCATGTGCGCATACAAGATAACTATGGAAGCATTGCAAAACACTTAGCCTAATAATAGATTATCTAAGAATATTTTTCTTTAATCAAATTAATAGCTCCCCATGTGTGTGCTTGATCTGCATGTTTGTCCTCTAAAAATAGCCTTTACTTGGGCACCAATTCATCATGTATTAGCTCTTTGCTTGGACGGCACTTCATCCCGCTTTTCCTATTTTTAGCATGTGCTTCGTAAAATGGCCAAGTCCCAAACTATGCCTATCTAGCATGGACCTCCATGTGTTGTTCCATCCTATCTATGTGCACTCCTATGCACCTCCCTCATGCACTCACCAAACCCATGTATGCTACTCATACTTAGGCATTTTTTCCCGCTCAATAGTACTTTTCTTACTTATGAATCATATGAATAGTAGTATGTGATCAGGACTAGATAGAACCTAAAGTGTGTGATTTAGTGTCTACAATTGGCAATGAGATATGGTCACATAGAGGTTAATATTGAAGAGGTTTCTAGATATGTGAATGGTTTGAGACTAAACATATAGGATGAGATCAGATTATTTACTTTTAGATCAGTGGAAGAGGCATACCAAGCAGCCTTGAAGGTAGAGGAGAAATTATTTAGTAAATAGAAACAGTACTTTAGAGGTAGAGGAAGACATCAATAGTCAAATAAAGGACAAAAACAATAGAAAACACATGAGAAAAGGTAAGCATCTCACAAACACATAGTGCATCTAGAGGTGGATTTCGAAGAAGAAGAGGTGAGTTCACTTATAGGTGCTTCAAATGCAATACGTTTGATGGGCATAGGTCATTTGAATGTCATGAACATCCATAAGCAAGCAGTAGTAGGGTGAATGACACTAGGAATCAGATTGCACATGTTGATGATGAACAGAGTGTGGCATCACCATCACTAGTGGAGGAACTAGAAATAGGTGAAGCATTGATGATGAGGAGAACCTTTATAAATGCAAGTAGGAGTGTAGAACAAGCTTAGAGATCAACATTATTCAGGGCCATATGCAAAGCAAGAGGTAAATGTTGCAAACTCATCATTGATAATGGTAGTATAGATAGCTTAGTTTTTTCTAATATGGTGTATAAATTGAATATGAAGAGAATGAGGCATCCTAATCCATACAACGTCTATTGGTTTCAGAGAGATCATCATGTGTTTGTGAGTCATCAATGTTTAGTTAACTTTAATATTGGTATGTATCATGATTAAATTCTATGTGATGTGTTACCTATGGATGCATATCATCTTTTGTTGGGTAGGTGATGGAAATTTGATATAAAATTCATCTATGATGGATAGGAAAATACATATACATTTTTTAAGGATGGGGTTATACATACATTGAATCCATTGAAAGATAAACAAGCATGACATGAAGAGCATCCTAGAGTGATTTTCATGGGTTTAAAATAATTCTTTCAGCATGGATAAGAGGAAGATATGATGGAGAACATAGTTAGTACAACTAAGAAAATGTGGAAGTGGTTGAATGGAGATCAAGAATACCAAGGAAACATGTAAATCAAAATTATTAAAGAAGGATAAGAAGATAGATTTGTACCTCATACTAAGAACAAAGAAAGTGATGGACTATTAGAGGTAACAAGAAATGATATAACTCAGACCAAGATGGAAAAGTGAAGCAATCATACCTTATAGAGGAACAAAACAATCATGAAGCATGCATCAAAACAGTCCAAGGAGACACGATATTTCAAGAGCAAGGAGAGAGCATGCAAGAAGAGGACATAGAGGTCAAGAAATAAGAATATACTCAACTTTTTCAAACTAATCTTTCTTTGGATGTTGTGTGTATAGGTCTGAGAGTTGAAATAATGAAAGAACAGTCAAATATGGGTGATTACTTCAAGAAAAAATCACTCTTTTCTAGTTTTGAAGATGACATACTCCAAGAAGGGTAAAAAGAAGATGTCAAGGATGGTTTGAGAGTTAAAAACTGGAGGATCATCACATCTGAAGAAGCATTAGGTGAATAATCTCAAACAAGAAGTGAAGAACACCAAATACAGTCCTACAAACAACATTTTACTCAAGGGTATGATCATTATAAAGGATAAAGAAATTGAGAGAAGCATAATACAACTAAGGAAGATGAAAAAAATGTGGAATTCAGTTAAAGATCACTTTCAAACGCTCATGTCCAATTGGAAGCAAAGAAATGGGGAGAAAATCAGCTTGTAAGCAAAGGATCATGGGAAGACTTCTCTTTTCCTTGGGAGTATGATGTAAGAGCATCACTCTTGATGCTAGTTTAGCATGTCATAGAACTTTTTTGGTTTTCTAGATGGCTAGGAGTTGTTAAAAGCTCATAGTGATCAATTCATGTTGTCTTGTTGTCTCTAGAAGTCAAAATTTCAAATTATGGAGTTTCCTTCCATTTTGCATATTTGAATTTTTGAATCTTCTTTGAGCTAATTTTGTCTTTCTAGGTTGGTTTAGGGTCTTTAAGTGATCTTTAAGCATATTTTTGATTGTTTTGGACCTTTTTAAGTCATTTAAGTCTCTACTTGAGGTTTGGGTGTGGTCATGTAAATCATAAACCTTGTTTTAAGCTCCTTTTTCAAGCATGCAACCTCTATATGACCTTGTCAAATGACCAAAATGAAAGGTTATGAGGAGGAATTAGAGAAACGAGGTATAAGACTTTTTTGTAAATATTTACTAGGGATGGTTCATTCAAATGAGAAGTCAAGCTCTAAGAATTGAAGGATTTTAAGTTTTACAAAACTTGTAGGTTACAATCCAACTTGTGTATAAGAGTTGGTAATTTGAAATATATAAATTCAAGGCTTGAATCTAGTTGAAGAACACTTTAAATGGTGGTAAGGGTGCTCATAACCTAAATCAATAAAATATGAATTTATTTTAATGGTTTGGTGTGATTTCTTGTTTGATATTTCAATAGCAATCTGTAGCAGAGCATTCTTGTTAGCACGGTCCAATTAAGAGACATGTTGAACAAAGATTTAGGAAGGAATAATTGAAGTTGTGAACATGAATGGTGTTATCAAGCATTATTATATTTTAGCAACCTTAAAATTTCCTTCATAAGGAGGTAAACAATTAATACCTCATGTAAAACCCTAACGGTAGGTGTAAACCTTGTTTTTCAAGGGACATGGCAGAGTATCTTGTGAGAAATACATGTTTTTTTATGACAATTACAATCTACTAGTAAGATTAAAGGTGTAATTACATTGAAAAAGACCTTGTTAAGGTGATTAAGGGATTTGGAACTATTTAAGAATCGTTTATCCCTTACCGAGATTTGTGATGAACCTTCCTAGGGTTTAGTAATAGTTTATTCTTTGAAGGACTAAAACTCAATCACAAAAGTCCAAATTGTTAAGAAATAATATTTATAGCCCCCTTAACAAGAATCATGAAGAATATAGTGTGATTAAACTTTCTTATACCTAGAAACTCTTACAATCATCATGAAGCCATGTAGATTACATTGAAAGGCCTAATTAGAAGCCTGGGACTGTGGAATTGAAGAGTTTTTAACAAAGGAAGGTTATGTGAAACTTCATACATAAAATGATATCCCAACTAGGTACTCCAAATAGTAAATAGTTTCTCATTTGAGTCGGTATGAAAAAATATAGACCTAAAAACCTATCAATGAAGGGCTAGTAGATGAGAACAAGCCTAGGAAGAAGATTGTGAAGAAAGAGGTATTTTCCTTGAGAGAGGAGCCAAGATGTTTATCCAACACCTAGAAATTTAAAAATGGTATTAAAAAATGGTCTTATTTTATTTGGGTGACTTGTAGATTGTTCCAACCTATAACTCACCACCAACCTTGTTCTTGGGAAGCTTAGTGGGCAGTTTTAGCAAAAGGAAATCAAATGAACTATTTCTTGTGATTCGAATGAACTTGATTATTGTTTTGGCATGATTATAGGTTAAAGAGATTGTTATAGGGTTTCCATAAATCATTTTGCATAGTTGACGTCAAAAGTGCAAGTTCTGGACATTTTAGGGTCAAATTTGCATATTGAAGGACTTTCTAGCCTTGAGAAAAGTGTGGAATTGTAAGCTTAAAGTGACTAGTTAAATTTGATTAGGTAAAATAACATTAAGTGAGTAATTGTGAAGGTATTCTTTGTATCATGGTTACTCATTGTTATCAACATGAATTGTTTAGGCTTCAAAAAAAATTAGCACATGATTTATTAGGACATACTATGAGTGGGTGTGATTCCTTTAATAGGTTATAATGGACCACATGTACTGAGTTCATCATGATTTAAGGATTTTCCAAATATTTGATCTTTTATGAGTTTCAGGTTGCCAATTGCATCATAGTCATTATAGAAACTAGCAACTCTGTCAGATAATTGTCCACTTCTATAACCCATTGCATCAAGGGGGTTTGTTAGGACATATTGATCCAAAGGTATTTCTAAATAGTTAGTTTACTCTTTGGTTCAAATAATAAATAGTTAGTTAGTCATGATTCACTATATATTAATTTATCAAAATATAAAGTTAGGTGTGTTCAATCAATTTTAATATAATTATTTTTTAGTTTGGATTAAATTGGTTGGGTCCGGTGAACCAATTCTCAAAGCTTATTTAATCTTTTATATTATAAATGTGTGTGGTAATGAATATTTATATTAGAAATGGAGTCTTATATTGGGAGATGAATATTTGAATGAATCTTTTTATCATGAATTTAATAGAGTCCTTGTTATAATCTTGTATGTTCATACCTTCCTTCAAATATTTTGTATAAACAAAAAATTAATTGATACAAATCAGCCCCAAGAAATGAAACAAAATCTCAAAAAACAAAACCTAAAATTTGTCAACTTGAAAACATTAAAAACAAAAAAAAAAACATAAAACCTAAAAAACCAAAAACTTGAAATCATAAACCTTTTAGCCTCTGTAGGCACCTAATTGTTGTAGTAAACACTTGGTGATGTTATTTTTTCCATTCTTGGACATAATTATACTATTAACACATATCTAACTCTATAAACATAACTTATCTATTAGAGCACACTAGGATCAGTGTAGGCCCCACCTATGGCTACTAACCATTTTTCCAAGTGATAATTAGTAAGGATGAAAAAAATATCTGTCAATTATTCTTCATCGGATCAAATTGTAACCTCAAAATTTAAAAATATCATAGTGCAAAGATAGAAAAATATTATCCATAAGTAGCAAAGTAATTCAATCACCTAGGGCACTATTTATCACCTTATACACTACCGTACATCATTACTATCTAACTTTTTCGGTGATATTTATGCATGGTTTCATAAAATAAAATCTCTAGGATCATGTGATGGTATTCCTTTAAGCCACCTTTAAGTCTTTATGTATAGTGTGTAGTCATCCATTAGGTAGAATTAGGTTGGTTCTTTCCATTGTATATTGTTTATCATTATCTCTATGGTTTATCTCTCTAGACTTATCAAAATAACCCTATTTCATGTTCTTATGTATTTTAATATCTTACCTATATACTACATTTTATACCTTTAGGTGTAAAATAGTCAAAACAACCCAAAACAAATAAAATCTAAAAACCTTAAAAGATATGAACGTGAAAATTCTAAAACTTGAAACCCAAATAACACAAATACAGAAAACCTTAAACTCCCAAACTAGGAAACCCTAAAAAATAAAAATTACATTGATATATAATTGTCCTGAAACCTAAAACCTAAATACGAAAACCAAATCCCAAAAACCTTAAAACTTGAAAATTAAAATCTTTAAACTTTAAAAACCTTGAAATATGAAATCCCAAACCTTAGAAACCCCAAAACGTCGAATCTAAAAATTCAAAACTAAAAAATACAAAAAAATGATTGAAAGAAATCTTAAGATCCCAAAACCCAAACCACAACATCTCTGAGCTTGAAACCCCAACAAAATGAAAATTGGAGAACTTGAAACCAGAAATTGAAAACCCAAAAATTGAAAACTAAAGCCCAAAATATCCTAACCCAAAAAATTTCACAACTATGTAATCCAAAACACGTAATCTTGAATGCCCAAGACACAAAGCCCCCAAACTGAGAAATTCCATAAACATAAAAAATACATTAATATAAAATTTCTCTTAAACATGAATCTTGAAACCCAAAACTGGTATCTAAAATGTGAAAACCCCAGAATAAAAAATTGAAGGCTTTGATCCTTAAAACACTAAAAAACAAGCTAATTCCAAAAATTGAAAATCAAAAGCTTCAAACCTAAAAACCTCTAAAATATGAAACTTGAATACCAAAATCTTAAGACTCCAGTATCTAAAACTTGAAAACATTGACCCTGATAACCTCGTAAACATAAAATTAGATTGATATAAAGAGTGCATCTAAATCCAAAATCCAAAATTATTAACTCAAATCTCAAAACTATAAAGACTTGAAAACACACACACACACACATACGTGCGTGCACGCATACACATGCACACGCGCACCGCACACACACGCGCATGCACGTGCGCGTGGGCACACGCGCACACAGCACACACACACACACAATTGAGAGATAGAAAATTCAAGGCATCTATTTTTAATTTTTTACATACCTTATTTACAAATTTCTTACTTGTGGCATATGACCTCTACCTACTTGTTGAGTTTGGAAAAATATGATCTCCAAAATTTACAATATCATCAAGATATTATGATTTATTGTTCGAATTCAAAAAAAGAAAATAAATCTAAATAATAATCTTAAATAGACATGAAATTTAACATTGAAATTACTTAGAAGACTTTAGAGACTCATCTTTCCTCATGCCATTCGGAGACTATGGAAGGCTAGAAACTCCATCATTTTCATAAATCTTAAGAAATCTGGCAAGAGACTTTTAAGGGAAATTTCTATTGAAGCCAAGAAGAACATTCTGAAATTCAATCCCTCCAAAAACTCAAAATTCCCTAAGGATGAGGAGAAATTTCTGGTTGAATGGAATATTGACATTGAGAAGGTGCAACTCAAAACTCCCTGCATTTATAGATCCCTCCCCCTAAAGTTTGGTGCAAAATAAATTTTTATGGGGCCTCTAAGGGAAACCTAGGCGCTACAGGAGAAGGAGGCTTAATCAGAAACCATCTTGGACAGGTTCTTGTTGCCTATGTTAAGCAATGGGCACCCAATCAAATCATTATGTTGAGGCTCTCGCAGCTCTTTGGGGCATCAGGACTACTAAAGATCATAAGGTTAATAATTTAATTATTAAGGAGGGCTCTCTTAATATTATTAACAACCTCAAAGGTACCCATGCCCCAAGTTGGACCATAAAAAATGTTATCATTAAAGCCATGAATATTTGTAAAGGTTTTGACAATGTAAACATTAATCACACGTACCGAGGAGGGGAATTATGTTTTTGACCCCTTAGCTAATGAGGGGGTCATCAAAAATCATTTCAAATTATGGAAGGGTTGTAATGAAATCTCACAAACTACAAAATAAATCATTTTTCAAGATGCTCATGCCAGTTTTCCACACAATCAATACCTGTTGGTGCAAAAGGAAAAAGAGAAGTAATAATTTATATAGTACCTCACATGATGGAAAAATATTACCCTCAAACAGTTTAATTGTTTTTATATTCTTCATTTTTATTTTAGCAAACATGTTGTTGTGAAGCTTGTTTCTAATGGTGTGAGGTTTGTGTGTGTGCTACCATTTTGAGCATTGTTCATGGGTGGCCCTCCCTGCAGCATAGATCATATTTATGATCCCTTATGGCACCAAAACAATGCCTTATAGATATATCTTGATGTGGAATGGTTTACCACCTTTATGGAGCAGATTAAAGGGCATGGCAGACATGTTTCCATTACCTTTTCTCAATAATGGAAGGACCGGGTTATCTCATACAAAGGAAAGGAATTCACAATAACTTTGGAGCTCATTTCCTTTATCACTGGGTTAGGAATGAATGGGATAAAATCTTATAGGAATAAATTCAAAAAAGATGTAGAGGATAAAAAATTTATTGAAGGGGAAAAAACCCTTAAGATTGGTAAAACAAGTCTTTTTTTCACTTCAATTCCCTCTCCATTCGATGAAGTTACAAAAATGGTGGTTAGGTACATTACTTTGGAGGGTCGCTTCTCTAATTTACCCCTCTACCACCTAGTCCTCTTGAACCAATTTTGTTGTACCCCCAAGGTTAACGTAGCCTACTGCATTCTCCGTCCTCTAGAAAAATCTATTGCTGATGTACAAGCTCATCACAGAGGCCTCCCTCTCCATCAAGGGGTTATTTTTCTTCTGAACTAGTACTTGAATGGCATGGCCACTAACCCGCCTCATCCCTTAGCCCCTCCTACCCCTCATCCCCACTCCACCCTCGTAGCATGTGTTAGAACCAAGAATTTGAGCTTTCATTCTCCCCCTTCTACTGCTCCACTAGCTAAAAGAGTGTTAACCAACAAAGAGAAAAGGAAAGATATAGAAATTACAGAGAGACTTCTCAATATTATCCAGACCATTCAAGAACCCCAAGCCAATGACGATTTAAGGGCACAACTCAAGCTGCAAGATTCCTCTCTCAAGGGGCTTGAAGAGGATTTTGAATTCCTACTCAATAAAGGTTATAAAGAAGACATTGGCCCTGCTTCCTACACTGAACTGGTGGAAAAAGTGGAGGATATTTCTAAGATACAAATGGTCATGGCAGACAAAATGCAACAAATTGTTAAGATGAAAATTGACTAGTACTCCATGCATAAGGCCTTGTTAAGCTTCATCTAGTTGCACGTTAAGCATATATGTGATATTAGTGACATCAATTAACACATTTGGAAGGGAGGAAAGGCTAAGAAGAAAGCTTTGGCTTTAAGCAGTCAAGACCCTTTGCAAAAGGCAACCATCAATCTCTTCAAGGCCTTGGAAGAAGCTCAGAAGGTCTTCAACAAATTCCTTAAGTAGATGTATTGAGACCCTTGTTTTTGTCTGTGTTTTGTCTCAGTGTTGTTTTGATGCGGCGATGTTGTTGTTGTATTGTTGTTCTTGAGTTGTTTTTTGTTTGTCTGTTATTTTCTTACAGGCAATTTGTCCCTGCCCTGTTCTTTAACATTTTATCTTGCTTGCTTAAGCCTTTTGTTGGGGTGTGGTCCATATCTGTAAGAAACCACTGATATTTCTTTGTCTTATTTTGCTTTTAGGCCGTTTTTGTACTTTGGGGTATGGTCCCCTCAAAACCATTTACCATTAATAAAAAAACGTAAAAATTACTTTATAATAGTCAAATATTCATCAGATTTAATGTTATAAATCAAAACATTTATATTCTATCAAAATATGTATAGTAAAAGTGTGTGTCACATTATTTTATAATGAATAACCCACATAATAATAGATATAACAAAAGCATTAGTGTGTACATCACTATCCAACAGTAAGAAATACCATCAATGTCAATATACCATGACTTTCATTGTCATTTTCATGGTATTGATTGGATACCGACCTTTCTATGTTGAGTTGTTTAAATCTACATTGAATAATATTCATTATTTTGTAAAATCATTGTCATGGTATTGTATTGAGCTGTTTAAATTTATACCAAGTTTAATATGAAAATGTCATATCAACCTTGACTTTTTTTAATTCACTTTTTTTCAAATATTCACACCCATACTTTTTACTCACTTCACCTTTATCATTCATTTAAGAAAAAGAGATGATTTTTAGAAGTCATAATCAAATAAATGTCAAATTTAAGATTAACATTATTTTATGATAGTCAATTATATATCAAAATTAATATCATAAATCACTATATTTCTATATATATAATTATATGTCATTATTTTATTTAATCACTAAACCAAAGAATAATACATAAAAGTATTAATGTGTACATCACTATTTAACATTAAAATTTAGATTAAAAAACACTATATTTTTAAATTACATACTAAATAATATTCATTATACTATAAAATCATTTTCATACTACTAAACAAATACCAACCTTTCTATATTGAATTGCTTAACTTAAGTGATTAACATTCATTATATTGTAAAATCGTTTTTATAATATTATATTATTTTACTTAAATTTATATCAAATTTAATTAGAAAATGTCCATATCAATCTTAACCTTTTCATCAATTTGAAACCAAAAATAAAAAATTAAATAAATTAATTTGCATTCACTTAAACTTTTTTAAAGATTCTTCACCTTTATAATTTCATTCAAGAAAAGGAGATGATTTTTGGAAGTCCTCAAAAAAGTGTGTATCCCTACCTCCACAAAAAAAAATTGAGAAAAAATATAAATGTTCCCTTAAATAATATATCTTTCGTATGAAAAACAACACAAAAAAAAGGTATATACATTTTATATCATGCATGTCGGTTCATTGGTATATGAAGAATTGGATGTTGTGTTTAATGTAAAAAGTCAAAAGATTTTTCTCGATTAGAAGAGTTTAGAAATTGGGATCAATGTAAAGATTTTCCTTGGTTTATACATTTTCCTTTAAGTGCGGCCACATTGTGAGTATTTTAATTTGCTTGGAATGAAGGGCTCACCTTAGTGCTTCCTAAAAGTCCTCATGTTTTTAAGCACCTAATGTTGGTACGGAAGGGTTATTTGTTATACTTTGCATTTTTCTAATGGATTGGTGGGTATATCCATTAATGATTTAGATTATAATTTTACTTGTGTGTTCCATTTTCTGACATGTTCTCAATAATTTTTGTTTTTCCAATGTTCTTCTCTTTTTCTCTCTTTCTTGGTTTTATCAAGTCTCTTTGTTTTCTAAGTTTTTAAAAAGAAATGTAGCAGTTTGGTTTTAGTTTAATTTTTAGTGGGTCTTCCAATTTTTATTGGGCCTTCTTAAAAAAAATTGATAAGTTTTATGGTTTTTCTTGTTTATTTTATGTCAAGGTCTTAATTTGTAGTTTGAAAATTTATAAACATATAAATTAATATATTTAAGATAAGGAGATAGGGAATGAATTATTCATTTGAGTGATGGAGATGCATCCTCACATTGAAAGTAATTATAAATATTTAGAACTGTTACAAATATATTGTGACATTATTAATAAATTATAATATTATTAAATAATGAGTTTATAGAACTGGTATTAATAATATAGTTGTAATAGTTAAAGTATTAGTATTTGGGTGAGTTGTAGCTATTTTGTGTGTGAGATAATAAAGGGATGTGTGAGATATTAGGGGATAAGTCTCAGAGATTCATGGAAAAAGATATGAGGGATTGAAGATGAAGTTTGAATCCACCTTTGTAGGAGATCAAACACTATAAAATGTATTCTCTATCTATGTAAATTTATCCCGAATGAATTAAATTGCAATATTTTTATATTCAGTGTTTTATTAGTGTGTTACATTTTATTGTTTCTACATTTGAATCTGAACCAAAAATAATAATAACAACTTTGATTGGAATGTTCTCATATTCAAGACCCAACATTGACGCGATCAAATATTGGGTTGCAAGAAAATGGAAGATTGTAAGTCATTTTAAAATCTTAGCAATGTTCAAAGGTTTGTTCCTCGTTTCTTTTACCAATTCAAAAGTAAAATTGAATCAGAGGTTAGGAGCACCCTAGGCAAGAAATGGATGGGATGCCCTTCTTATTGATTTTTTCCCCATCAAGTAAATAAATAAAAGCTTCTTGTATTCTCCTATCTTAAAATTTGCATCATGATCATAATAAATCACAAATTTGGAGAAATTGTTATACAAATAAAAATATTCTATAAAATTATCACAAAAAGACAAGAAATATTCTATGGATGGAGAGAATTAATAGTATAAGGTGCTCAAAATGCAACAAATACAATTTTTTATACAATGTTACTTGCAACTCCGAGTTACCAATATCAAGTAGGCGATAGGATTCAAACCTGAACAAAACACCTTTTTTCGCAAAGCAAGAAAAGTGTTTATGTATCTCCCATAGTTTTCTGAAGAGTCATATTTGGACCAAGCCTACCAATTTCTCCATTAAAAACAATAGACCTTTCTTTCAAAAAAAAAAAAAAAAAAAACGAATAAAGAACTGAATACATCTTTCCTCCAATTATACTCACCTTTATTGGCTACACCAATGACATTACCAAAACAACATGAACTTTTTCCTCAAAAAAAGTACACACCTACATAATTTTTAGCTACATCAAAGAATGGGTAACACCTTGACAAAATTGTATGAGCTCAAAAATATGTCATATTTATTTTTACTTGCAAAAATATTATAGTATCAATTTATTTGTATGTGTGCAATTTATGTTATTATGTACTACTTTCAATAAATGGGTCAATTCAAATTGGATCTTCGTGTAAATTTTTTTAAAGCTAAGTTCTAAAGATAGCCAAATATAAGAGAAATCTTTGGATTTAGGCACCCCCTAACTATTAATGCTCTGGAGGAGTGCCTAGTTTACCTAGGGCTTAATTCCCCTTGTTCAAAAGACTTTGCTTGTACTTTCTTGGGTGGCTTGTGGTTCTTTGGAAATATGGGTCTTTATTTGAGAAAATGGAGCCCAAGTTTTGACCTTGACTAATAAACATTCAAACTACCCTATTATGGGTTAGATTGCCTAGACTCTGTTGAAATTCTAGTTTGTGGAAATCTTAAAGGTATTGCTAGATATTTTGGTAAATTCATCACATTCAACCCTATAATTAGATCAAAGAAAAGGCCTGTGTTCAAAATATTTTGTGTTACTGCTTATGGAAATAAGACTTTTCCTCAATCAATCACTATGACTTCCAAATATGGGAATTGGGTGCAACAAACTAAATATGAAAATGAATCTATTTGGTGTCATTTATATCCCAAAGTTAGGTATCTTGCTAGACAATTCCCCGTGTTGAAGAATAATGAACAACTATTATGGAAACTAAAGGAGGATTGCACACTTAGAAATCATATAGGAACTATTGAAAAGAAATAAATTCATATAAATATGTAAAAGGAACAATCAATACTACAAGAGTTAACTCTTTTGTGGCTCAGCAACAGACAAAGAATGACACCATGGAGATTGGTCAAACTTTAAAGAGTAATAAAAATTCAAGCATGGAAATCTTTAAAAAGGTGTGTGGCCTTCCCATGCCAGAGAAAGAAGAATAAAGAGAAGATGAGCTCATTACATATAACAAGGATAAGAGGGGCTCCTTATCAACAAAAGGATAGAACAACCCTGATAAATCCATTATGAGGTCTATTGATGTGCCCACTAAGAATCCAAAAAGGGAGAATAATGAGAAAATCCAGTAGGAAGTTCTTTTATTGTTTAGGAATATGGAATTTGGGATCAAGGATAAGGAAGGATGCTAGAAAGTTAAAGATGGTAAAAATCAAGAGAAGGATCAACAAGAGGAAGTAAGGAAAAGAAAAAGTGAAATGGATATCTCTTTGGAGATCCTTTAAAGTTAAAATTTAGGGGGTTCACTTGGGTCCCCTCCTTGTATGGAGAGACAATATTATGGATTTTTTATTTTTAGGATGGTTCCAATTTTAAATCATGAATAGGAAACAATGGAGGATATATACAAGGTGTTACATTATTGAGAAGATTATGAATAGGATGTGTTAAGGGATACAGGTGCCTTTTTTAAGCTGAAGGATGGAGTGTGTTCACTCATAGAAAAATCAATCCCAAGAAGGGGCCAATCATATAACCCCCAAGTGTTAGATTCATGACGAGTGTTGAACTGAAGGAGGTTTCCCTATATATAAATAAGTGGTTATACTAAGACCTTCTTTATTTTGAATATTATTCTACGTATCTAGTTAGTTGCCTCTAGTGGATGAATGACTGGAGTTGTGCCTTATTTCTAGTAGGTTGGCTTGTTGCTAACCGTGGGGGTAGGGTTTTCTATTGGTTTTACTTCCATTTTTTTATTTGGTTTCTTGTATGCTTTATTGAAATCTTTCTCTTTCAAAACTCTTGATTTTACCAAATAAAAAAAAACATTCAAACTTTTAAATAAATTTGAAGAGTGATGAAAGAGCATCTGAGTTCACTTACAATCTTACATCACCTAACAAAATATGTTAGGTAGTAAAAGAAGATAAGTCTATTATTGCACAAGTTTTGGTTTATGCCTTGTTAGGTCCCCTTCATCCAAAATATTTCTTTATAATATTTGTTATTAATAAAATATACAAATATGTATGTTTTGTAAGTCATCCCTTCAGTTATTAAAAATAATCCCACGTGTTTGGGAGTAGTAGTTGGATAGAAAAAAAAAATTATAAATGTAATGCATAAGCTAGTGTAAAGGCATTGACAAATATATAGTATTGAGATTTCTCAAATGAGGTTTCCTTCTTGACAAGGCACGTGATATGTAATGCAATTATGATCTCTGATGAAATAAAATAATTTATGTTTCATTTTTGCAACATATTTTCTCTATATTTCATATTGGATTAATATGTTTGTAAGAAGGTATATATCACACATATGTTTGTAATGAGTGCACAACCTATGAGCATGTAAGATTTGCTTGTAACGATTTGTGTCATGTGTTAGAATAAGAATGTTTTGCTGTTGTTTTGGTCATACTATGGAGTGTACCTATATTTTTAATTGTTTCATGCAAGAATGTAGACACATGCAAGTGTCATGCAATAGTTAATGGTTGCTTTATGATTACAACATGTCTAGATGAGCTAAGAAAGGATCATAGTATCTTATGGAGTCCAAAACACATTTCAATAAATAGTGAAAGCATGTATTGCAATTATGTAGCACATGAGTATTTTTCTAGAAGAGTTAGTCCATGTATAGTAAAACATTATTTGGGTGCACAACATCATAAGAAGAACTTTCAAAGGCTTGTGTTACTAGCATTTGTTCATCTCAATGATATGCATATACTATTGAAATCGTGATTTTATTAGAGTTGTATTGCAATAGTGCATAAGGATTCAATGTATGATTCATATGGATTAAATAGTAATGTGGCACACAATTTTTAAATTTTCAAAATTTCAGCATTGTTAAAGGAATCCAACATGATTTTACCCAATTCATATTTTTTACCATGGATCCGACTCGTGGTGTACTGAGATGTGTTATCACTTAGGTCTTATTCTTGCATAAAGGATTAGGATGTATCTAATGTCATATGGGTCACTTACTACTTCAAATAAGTATTTTAAGATGGTTCTTGCATCTATATAAACATGTTATCATATAATTCCAGGAACTATTCCCACACGAGCCAAAGCGATAGCCATGACTAGTCAATACAATGTTTTTTAAAGTTATACTTGCAAATACTATGAGTTAGCAATCCAAGATCTACACATCTATTATCATTGTGTGGTTGCATTTGTATTTCTCTTTATTTTTGAAATAATAAGGTTATAAGTCTATGTTACATGTATTATGTTGTGTGTTTCATTTATGTATAATTTTTAAAATTATTCTAAGGGTTATGTGGTATAAGGAATATCTTAATTTATACCTTGACTAAAAATGCATCAATTAATATCAAACCAAGGTTTTATCCCTTAGGAAGGTGAGTGTATTTTGGTATTGTTAATTCTCACATTTTTGAATGTGAGTGGAACGTAATTAAATACATCCATGACTTAGAAAATTGGTGTAGAATACAATCACCGGTTGGTACCCAAAAATTTGTATACATCTTTCAGCGAATGAGTTGGATATAAGGTATAAAGTAAATAGGTAGAAAGTATGTCTTCTATGAATAAATATAAATTAGAGAAGATAAGAATGTAAGAGTACCACAAGGTAGGGATGACCATGGAAGAGTAAACATTATTACACATCTAGTATGTCTAATGAGATGCAAGCTCATTTAGAAGCTATGGCGACAATGTAATAACAGGGTGTTGTTGTTTTAGACAATGCAAGTGATACTAAAATCTGAAAAAAAAAAAATCCCTTTAAATTTTTTAAGAAGAATAAATTGAAGAAAATCGAGACATTTTTATTTTAAAAATTGTAAAAAATCCAAGTAAACCTAAGTTGAATATTCCTAGTTACTCTAAAGGACTGAATCCTGGAGAACTCATTGACTGGATATTTGAGTTGAAAAGTACTTTTGACTATGAAGACTTGGAAGATCCAAGGTGTGTCAATTTTTTTGGAGAATATTTGAAGGATCATATATATTTATGTTGAGATCATGTACAAACTAAAATATTCTATAAAGGTATGGAAAAAAATCAAGACTTGGAATAGGTTTTTTGCCAAACTGAGAGAAAAAATTATTTTGCATGATTATCACACCATTCTATTCAAGAAACTTCGAAATTTTTAAGAAAAGGACCTAAGAGTAAGTGATTGCACAAAGTAATTTTACAATCTAACCATTATATTTCGTCATCTAACCATTAGAGTTGGTTATGTTGAAGATGGTGTAGAAAAGATATCATGTTATGTGACTAAATTGCACATGGAAATTTAATATGATTTCAGGATGACTAGAATACAATTTGATAAAGAATCCTATTAGTGTGCACTTAAGGTAAAAGAAAAGATGGTGCATAAGAATAAAATCACAACTTGAAGAAAGGATAATTTCAAGCATAGTTATGGGTAAAGTAGCCACAAAGGACAATCTACATAAGGAGAGGTGGCTACTTCAGGGGGTGATGATAGTGCATACTAAGGTAGATGTAATGTAAGAGGAAAAGGTCAATGCCACAAACATGGATTACATCCACATGATTTAAATTTGGAAATTTTTGGCATAGATCATTTGAGTGTCCACATGCACAGATGGACAATAGTATAAATGCAAGTGTGCATATTGCACAAGAAAAATAACAAATAGTTACATCAATATATCACATTAATGAACCTAATATTGGTGAATCACTCATGATGAAGAGAATGTTATTGAAGCCTAGAAAGAAAGATAATTATCCAAAACAAATTAAAAAATGTTTCGAACAATTTGTAAATCGGAAGGTAAGTGTTGTAAGTTAACCATAGGAAAATTCTACATGATAATTGATTTACTGTCATCTAGGAGTACTTTTCCATAGATATTTTCTAGGAAATGGTAGATACGTTGAATTTTAAGAGGATATAATAGTAGAATCAGTATAAAGTTTCATAGTTATTGAAAGGTTAATAGATATTGGTGAATAAAAACTTCTTCGTAAACTTCTATAATGGTCCATACATAGATGATTTTAGATGTGATATCATCTTATGGATGTTGGTCATATTTTGCAGGAAAGGCATTGAAAATTTTATTGTAAAGTGCATCATGATAAACATACAAATGCATATATGTTTTTAGTTAAGTATGGAGTGACGTGCTTTAAATCCACTAAAGGATATACATGAGGAAATAATTGAATCCTAAGGTTATTTTTATATTGAGAAAACACTCTTGAGTTCTAGGTATATGAACACGATTATTTTTCTCTTCCAGCCAATCTTGTACAACAATTAGAGACATAATTTAAAGATGAGGAAGAAATAATTACATAGAAGTTAAATGACTTTATTGGTGATTTTGTGGGTATTTTTTCTAAACTAGATGGATTACTACATTTAATAAGTATAAATCATCAAATGTATTTTATTCTAAGATCAATTCTATCAAACAAAGTAACATACAGATTGACACCTCAAGAGATTACAAATGTTCATAAGCAAGTTCAAGAGTTGTTGAAAAAAGGATTGATATTTGAAATTTTTAGTCCATGAATAGTACCAATAATATTAATATCGAAGAAGAATAATGAATGGATAAAATAAAAATATATTCGAGTGAGATAGAAGATCAGGTCAAATACCTCATATGGATGATATGAAGGATTTCTTGATTGTTACGAAGTATTTATCAAATATTGAATTGAATATTAGATATCACGAGACTCACATAAGGGAAAGGGATGAAATAAAAACAACATTAAAATGACAAGAAAAACTTTATGAGTGGTTGTATATGACATTTGGGTTGACAAATGCATCAAGTACATTCATGTGTTTCATGAGTGAAGTTTTGATTCCATATTTGTGCAAGTATTTTACTATCTACTTAGATGATGTTTTTATTTTCCCTAAGTCTTTGAGAATAAAATTTGCAAGATTTGTTTCAAGTGTTAATGAGATTGTGGGATGATAATTTTATTTTCAAATTGAAGAAATGTATATTTATAAAGGAAGAATTGTTATACTTGAGATTGTTGGATTAAAAAGGTCTACATGATAATTGATTGGTTGTCACCTATGAGTACTTTTGAAGCACAAAATTCTCATGATTTAACAAGTATTTACATGAAGTTCATAAAAAAATTAAGCTGAATATCCCTGGCGATAACAAATGTAATGTGCAACGATAAAAAGGAATTTTTATGGAAAACAAAATCATATATATGTTTCAAACAATTGAAGAAGTAAGTTATAGAGCATCCATTATTGGCATTGTCAAACTTTAATAAAGTATTTCAAGAGGATTATGATGTTAGTGGAGAAAAAATAGGTATAATATTAACTCAATAAGGATGACCGATAATACTTTTTAGTAATAATCTCAATCATTTAAAATAAAATTATTTCGTGTATGATCAAGAATTATATGCAATAGTGCAAGAATTAAATAAATGGAGACATTATATTACTGTTGAAATAATTTGTTGTACTAATTTACAGATCAATTAGGTACTATATTTCAAAAATAAGTGAGGGTATGTTGAATCATAGATATATATGAAGTGGGTTGAATTTATATATATATAGTATATATATATACTTATATATGGCATATATATATATATATATAGTCATATATATAGGTCACACAATAGAAGTGGAAATTAAAATGAATTTGTAGTTGCTTTGAGAAGGAGAAATCTATTATTGAATGAGTTGAAGTCATAAGATTTGATTATATGAAGGCATGGTATAATGAAGATGAAGATTTTAGTGAAGCGTAGAAAGCATGCACAAAACCTCAAGCATAGATATAACACTATGGTTAGAATATTTTTTTCATGAAAGATTTTTTTTATAAAGTACAATTTTACATATAGAGAGGTTTAACACACAAAAATTTGTTCAAGGAAAAAGATGATGGTGGATTGGAAGGACATTCTTTCTATGACAATGTATATGCATAATTGGTAGAAATATATATTTAGATACACATGAGTTAACATGTACACTTGAGTATGTTTAGGAGTGTGGTATTTTTTAATTGGAAAAGGGATAAGTTGGTATATATGATTGTATCAACCTTTTCCCAATCCAAAGAGATCATGGGAGGATATAAACATATATTTGTTTTTAGAGTTTCCCAATATGTAAAAGATGAATAATTTAATATTTATGGACGTTGATATGTTTTCAAACATTACACATATTGTAGCTTGTCGGGAATCTAGTGATGCAACTAAAATAAAGAATTTGAATTTTTAGAATATTTTGAGACTACATGGCTTACTATGTAGCATTGTATCAGATTGGGATGTGAAGTTTGTTAGAAATTTTTGGATAAAATTGTGGAATAAATTGAACACCAAGTTGTATTTTGTTTTCTCATATCATCCACAAACAAATGGAGAGACAAAGGGTATGAGAAGAAGTTTAGGAAATTGATTAACATGTTTAGTTAAAGATAAACCACACACGTGGGATGATACTATAGTCGAATAGGATCATGCTATAATACTTAGATTAATAGGATTATAGGTAAGACATCACTTTATATTATATATCGTCCAAACCTAATAGGAGTTATAGAGTTGCGTAACATAAGGATCATATATATAATAAGTTCAAATATAGATTATTTTCCATATACTAGGACATGTTCATGAATAGTGTGTACATAGTTGGAAAGAAGTTCAGTGTAGTATAAGAAGCATGTAGACATTAAGATAAAATGAGTTGAATATGAAGTTAGAGACACGGTATTAACACATTTATGAAAGGAAATATTTCCAAGATGAACATATAAAACATTAAAGTAAATAAGTTTAGACTATGTAGAATATTAAGAAAAATTACAAATAACACACGAAATTGAGTGACTAGAAGATGTGGATATTTTACCCATTTTCAACATGGAAGATTTTTATCCATATCATATATCTAAAGATGAAAGGCAAAGCAAGTGGTCAACTTCATAAATTCATAGGTTAATTTATAAGATGCATACTATAGAAGGAACAAGAAGAGGTGGAGAAAGTAATTGATACAAAGATCACTAAGAGGTCGAGAAATAGAGAATACAAAAAATATATGGTAAAACTAAAGGGTTGAAACATTGTGGATGTGTTTTGGGTAAGTGAATTAAAATATGTAAAGTATGGAACACCATCAACATGGCCATAAGAAATATCTTACAGTTTTATTTGTTACACAGGATGTATTATGTAGGGGCATCTCAGTTAACTTATAATCTTGTATAACCCAAAACATGCTAGTTAGGAAAATAGTTTAGACTAGTATTGTGAAAGCTATCTTTTGTGCCAAATATATTTTTGTTTTATTTTATGCATGTTAAGTTTTACATCCTTGTTAGTAATGAACTTGTAGACACTAAATCATGCACTTTGGGTATCTATCTAGTCCTGATCACATACTACTATTCCTATGATTCCTAAGCAAGAAAAGTGCTAATTAACCCATGTTTTTGGCCATCTTTGATTGCTTTCTATTGCTTCTATTGACCTTATAATTTTTATATCCCATTCTACAATTTTATACTTCCGCATTTCTCATCATAGACACCAATGCCTAGCCCGGACGCTAGAGCCATGCACTTGTGTCCCCTTTAGATGCCCTGGTCCTGGCTATTTCAACATCTCTATATAATTTTGGGTCTAATTTTGACATTCTAAGTTCCTGTTCCATCTACTTTTTAGATTGGCAAAACTTTGTAATCACATCAAACTTAGTTAAGTGTTTCCTCCTTTCATTTACACTTAGGGTTTTAAATCTTAATTTCTTATTTTCTTAGGTCTATTCTGTACTTCATTGTTTATTCATTTACTGCTACATTACAATTAGATTTAGGCATCTCTAAATCCTATATTTTCTTAATCATTTGGTGAACACGTCACTCAAACATTCCTAGGGTCATCATACTTTTATTGCGTTTATCTTCCTAGGATCATCTCATCATGGTTGTTTCCATCCATGATTTTTTGCTCACCCATCCTGAGTGTCGCACTAAAATCATAAATATTTTGGCTACTACTTGTATTCCTACCACTACTCATCCAGATGTTTTTTATCATACATTCATCAATGCATTCTCTCAATAGGTTACCTTTATATCAGCTATAGCTGAAAATCTTGTTGTTTATGATAATGATCCTTCTCTCTATATACAATTCTGTATCAACAACTTAGGCATCAAGCACGTTTTAGTCGACAATGGTTCTGAACTTAATATTTATCCTCAATCATTCATTCAGGCTCTAGGCCTTTCATTTGTTGATCTTAACCCAACATATCTCTCTATGTGAGCACATTATTCTACTACCCTCCCATGCTTAGGCACCACCACATTTCCGATCACAGTTGGGCCAAAAACTATTCCCGTTCCATTCTTTTTCGGCAATCTCCCACTTTCATATAATTTCTTACTTGGTATATCATGGCTTCATCAAATACAAGCAGTGTCTTCTACAGTCCACCGATGTGTTAGCTTCTTGCATGAGGGATTTGAATATGAGATCCCCACTGATCAAATACCATTCCACTATTGCAATGTCGATCATAATACTATATTTTTTGTTCCTACTTCTGCTATTGTGCATCCTACTGCTAATCCATGACCTGAACATTATCCAGACAATTTTCCTCTAGTCGAGGGAACTGTTTGCATGTTAAACATTATTTCATCTTCTTTCAAACCCCCATGTTTCTACTAATGCTATGATACTTTATCGAGGCCTTGTCTAAACATTGGACGTCATTCCATCTACTTCACTTTCTCATGAGAAACCTCCATTAGCGCGCCCTCCATTTACATGCATGTTTTTTATGAATGAATCTTAATGGAAACACATTCCATTTGATCATACTTGCTCTAATACTATATGCACACATGATGGATTGACTCGGCTAGGATTTATAGTAGATGACATATTTCCCCCACCTCATGCTCCTCATCTTTATCATGGATTTATCTGCATTATTGTTGTTTATGGTCTTCATGTCTTTTATCTCACAACATTTCTTGCACGTGATCCTCACATTTCTCCACTGACACTCAGACAGTCTTGGCTTGATTATATCAGCGATACATTAGATCAAGCTCATACTCATATTTCATTCCCCATGTCGTTTGGTCTTGTTTTCATTCACAATGACTCATTTCTCGACTATTCACCAAATCTTACTCCCTGGTATGTGCATGGCTGTCCACGACCTCATTTCACTGATGAATAATATGCTATGGGCATGTACAATTTTCACCTTAATGGCTCCTTGCTTGATCTACCTGATACAGTTGCTTACCAAGTCTCAGATGCTTCACCATTCGGTTTTAACCATGAAAATGATGACCTCTTAGATGATGTTACTTGATAACTATCACCATCACACATTTTGGGGGGCATAACACTTATTTCTTCCACCCCCTTTTCTAGCATCCACGTGCATCTCATACTCACATCACTTCACATCTAGCATTTCACAAACATACTACACTACACTCATGTATCGTCATTACCCGATGACGCACTATCGTGCTACAGTTCACACTTGACTGTTGAGGGCACCCTATACACATGAACCTCACACACCACACACTACACTACATGTTACATACTAAACATTACATATTACACACTTTACATTTTGTGCATTCATCTTTTTCTACGCAACATCTATTCTACGCATTCACGACATATCTTTCTAGCATCTACTTCTACACACTGTGGTCATTACCCTATGACACACTCTAGCTCCATAGTACATACTTGATTGTTGAGGGTCTACATCTCAAATGGACCTCGCCACAATCATGCATTCACTGACGCATTCACTCACTTACGTTCTCTTTACACTATATGCTTTATCGATCACATTTTTCTAGTGCACACAATTCAAACCATTTCCCTATAACGCACTCTTGTTATATGGTTCATTCTTGACTACTGAGGAACATTTTTAAATTAACCTCATCACCTACATACTCATTCACATTCGCTTAAGGGGCATGCTGCTCCTATCACACTCACTCTGCATTCCTTTTCGTCTCACACCTCCACAACATCTTGCAAATCTTGGTCGCATTTACTCTTTCTTTCTTATACTTACATGTACAATTTTTACACATGTTAGATAAATATTTTTTATGTCATTATCCATCTATATACACATACGTGTTCACTTGATTTCTAGTTGTGATCAAAAATTCTACAGATCAATACACGCAACATAGATGTTTAACGAAATACCTCATACCAATCCCACAACGGCTCCTAGGGGCATCCACTTTCGTACACGACAGGCGTTATTGTTTCATTTTTCATAGCACACTACTAAAATCGGATTATACATGCTTTGACATACTATCTATCTTTCTCACATGTTAATGGATGTTTCATGTGCAGCATGTGTCTTGCATATCTACTTGCTCCCATGGTTATCTGTTATTATTTCTTTGCTTCTATTTTTCGTTATATGTCATTGTTTGTGGGATTTTTCTTATGTATTTCTTTTTCTTTGATTGTCTTTATGCTTGTGGAAACTATGACCTTTATTGTCTTACGACATCATGAGTGATGTCCCATGTTTGAAACCCATTTTTTGTTGTCTACTTTGTCTTCCTCTATGTTTATATTGTATTTTTGCATGCTTAGCTTACACAATTTCTTTTGCATGTGCATTTATCTTTCTTGTACTATCACTTGTCTCCTAGCCATTTTTTATGTGTGCATTGGTTTCTAACAAGCACACTCCCTTACCCCTACAAGGCACAGTTTCAGCACAATAGTCAGTCCTCTTTTAGGTCACATACTCCTCAATGACATCGCATGCACCCCAAATGAGGGGGGCATCATTTGGGTGAATCAGTCACCCCATACATCAATTCACAGTCACCACATAGCAAAATGTAGTACTGGTACATCACAGTCATTAGTCATAGTAACTGTCCATATCCTGACTTGGGTCCTTACCACAACATAGACACTAGCACCCACACCCAGATAGTAGCGCATGGGTACCCCTGATCTTTCCTAGATGCATATGACCAGGGGGAAGTCACACAACATTTTTCATTTCAACACTTCACAAAGCATATTTTACAGGGAACACAATCCTTAGCACTCAGCATACATGCACTACACAACATTTTTTACTTTCGCCTTGGATCGAAACTGTTCAAAATGGATCAGATTTTTACACACCATTTGTAGTGGTGTTCACATTGCGGGAAATAGTTAAAGGTCAGAGGATGACACCAAAATTTTCTCCCTACACTTCTTCCATGTCTTGGCGTGATATTTACCAAAAAACTCACATACATCGCAACTAGAGTGAGAACGCCCAAAAAATTCATTCGTCTACATCATCTACAAGATCCTTTCTACACTTATGTCTCATCACAGATTAGGTGCACATGTTCCTTTTTGCATTTTTCACATATTTCTTATATACTTTTTACTCATTTCGATCATATACACGTGTATTTGACAACTTGATCATTTTTCTCTTTTGTAGATCCGTCCTTATGGGAAGTGGTAGTCACATCACAATCAACAACATCAATCACATCACAATCATCAACAAAAATCGACATCAACAACAGGCACAATCGCAACATCTACACATACACTCTCACCCTAGGGTCATCATAATCACTTTTCACTTCCTCTTCTTTAGCTTCCACGCTTCACATTTTTTATCACTCCACGCTTTTCCTGGTCTCTCAGAACATTTTTTTCCATTGATCTACATGGTTATTAGGTACACATATTCTATCTACTTTATGTTATCAAGCTTTTGTTGAACAACATAAAGTGGGGGCAAATGTAGACACTAAATCACGCACTTTGGGTATCTATCTGGTCCTGATCACATACTACTATTTTTATGATTTCTAAGTGATTAAAGTACTAACTAACCCATGTCTTTGGTCATCTTTGATTTCTTTCTATTTCTTCTATTGACCTTATACTTTTTCAATCCCATTCTTATTTTTAATACTTCAGCATTTCTCATCCTAGACACAAGCACCCAGCCAGAACTCTAGCGCCAGGCACCCTCATCCCCTTTAGGTGCCCTAGTCCTAGTTATTCCAACATCTCTATACATTTTTGGGTTTGATTATGACATTCTAAGTTCCAGTTCCAGCTACTTTCCAGATCAGCACATCTTCTTCATCACATCAAAATCAGCTAAGTGTTTCCTCCTTTCATTTGCACTTATGGTTTTAAATCTTAATTTCTTATTTTCTTAAGTCAATTATGTACTTCATTATTTATTCATTTATTGCTACATTACAGTTAGATTTAGGCATCTATAAATTATATATTTTCTTAATCAGAACTATATCCCAATGACACACATCTACTACTAAAATAATGAGGTTTTAAGAGCTATATTGTGATGCAAGGATTTATTGTGGAGTCATTACCTAGTATTATATGTAAGGGATAACATGGTGCATAACTTTCAGAATTTCAAAAGTTTAACATTCTTTGAGGAAGCTAGAATGATTTCACCTAACCCATATTTTTTATTGTTGATATGAATCATGGTGTATTGAGTTGTGTTATCACTTGGGTCATATTCTTGCATAGAGGATTGTTATATGACGGGAAAAATATAGGTTCCCAACTAGGTTCTGAAATGTAGGGCTCCAATCTAAGTCTAAACACATTATTAGATACAAAGGTGCTCAAGGAGGACTAGTGTCCTAGATCCAAAGGATAGTGACCCTTACCCTAGGATAGTTATAGGTTTCTAAGGAATATACCTTATATAAAGGTAGGTATCCTATTAGGACTCAAAATAAGGGTAAATAAGGGGTGGGTAAAGAAAAGGGGCATTATCTAATAAGATAATGTATTAGATCAAAAAAAACATACATCTACTCTAGGCTATAGAAATGAATAACCAGCATACAACATACATGTGTAAGATAAAATATTAAAGAGGGGTATTAATACTTATTTGTAGTGTGTGTGGTTGTTGATGCATAATCCTTTCATCTCCAAAAACAACAACATTGAGAGAGAATCCCTATGGGTGGAGAAGGGGAAATCTCAACAAGAAGATCTACATTCCTAACTCACTATAATGACCCAAAATGTAAAAATGTAAGCTCCAAGATTCTAAGTCAACAAGTATGTGTGAAATAGTGTGAAAATATGCGAGCTATAAGTTCCTTCATGTATGATAAAAGTAATTGAACGGTGATGGTTTATGAAAAATAAGGATTATACATACCTGACACCATCACTCGTGGGAAATGGCATCAAGTATGGAAGATCCAAAATTGACAGCATCACCCACGTGTGATGGCATCAACCTTAGGGGTAACCTTAAGGTCAAGATATGAAAATCTTGTGAGATAGAGGTAGAAGGTAAATGGGGATAAATGACAAAGTTGTATGGTGACCAAAATAGTAATAATGGTGTGCAACAAGTGTGAATGAGTCGACATAATGGGTGTAATGTGTACACAAAGGTAAGAAATAAGGAAAGGTTGGGGTAACTATAGTGTAATAATGACATCTCTCAAATGTTTTTGTCTAGCCCATGTGACCAAATCTGATCACATCCCAATTTTGAAAGGCCCTATAAGTCACCCACTCAAGAGGAGATTGCATTAGCAACCCCTGCACAAAATAAATGGTTAACAAGTGTCAAAATTATGGTGTATACATATTCTCCCACCAAATATCATCGTTTCCCACAATAGTTAAACACAATATGGTATTCAGAAAAATATCTATGCAACATGTAAAGTTGAAAGGAAATGTTAAAAGTAAAGTTGAAATGAAAGTGTTATAAAGAAATAATGAACTCCATGAAACGAAATATACATATCTCACACTTATTTTCCCATGTTTCCCAACTTACCTTTGGTGGGCACAATAGCTACTTTGAACCCTAAATAAGAAGAATGAAAACTAACACTAGAAGATAATCAATAAAATAGGACATAAATTACCCAGCTAGGAGGTTGAAGAAAGGATGAGATCCAAGAGGCAAATATCAATGTTAAACCAAAAAAACAATAGGTATATGTCATAAATATTAAATCGTGATAAAATGACTAACTATATTATACTATAAGATAGTAGAGTCTAAAGAGATAACTAAAATAACCAAATTATCCAAGGTTGGAAGCAATGGCCATATAAACCCAAGCGGGAAGAGCATAAAATTGAGATAAGAGGTTGATCAATCAGTAAAAGTTAAAAATATTTTTGTGGAAGGTGACTATGTAAAAATGGATAAGTAAGACTATTAGGTGTATAATTTTTTGAGAAAATGAGCATTGGCTAGTTCATTAAATATGTGTCCTACATTATTTTACAGATGTTATGTACTAGTACCCAAGATGTATTTAATAACATATGGACCCCACCATTTTTAGCATATTTGCCTTCTTTTTCATGGGTATAATCTAACTTCAAGACACAGTAACTGACTTCAAATTAACAAGGTTTAATGATTTGTTTGTGTTGTTTAATGACATGCTCTTGGTATTTTATGGTTGTGTTGAGAAATTTTATCACATTTTTCATCAAGGAGATAAAGGGCATGGAAATGGGATTTACTTATATCCTCATCAGGGATGATTCTTGGTATCCCATTTCACTCCCTTTGTGAAATGGTATAATTGGAAATCTTGCATTATCACAGTGATAGGGATCCAACTGTAAGAAAAAGTGGAAAAATATGATAATTTATTTAAAACATCTCCTGCACACCTCTTCATAGCTGCATAAATCCAAGAATTGCATAAATGATGAAAAGAAGGTGTAGGTTTCAATATAGTTCACTAAGCTCCAAGGCCATCATATCGAGCTCATTGGTGAGTTACATTGGGAACCTGAGTTAGCAGAAGGACATCGAGATATAAGGTTCAATCTGAGCCATGTTTTAAATAAACTGAGCTATCAAAGTTTCCCATTGAACTTGTAGCTAACAAAAATCTTAAAACGAGCCTGGTTTCAGGAGCATTGGCTTAAGCCACGGGAATATCGTCGACCTCGAGAAAATAACACGCAAGCATGGAGAATGAATTGTTCTTGTGAAATGGAAAAATCTTGGTGTAGACCTCATTGTAGCAGTGCATCGGGGCCAAGATTGCAACACTTAGCAAGAAAAAGGGAACAAGTTGGCTCACTGAGCCAACTCATAGTCAGAAATCGAGCCATCAAGCAAGTCATACACCCTTGTGGAAAGTGCCAAAGAAAATGGCTCGGCCGGCCCAAATTGGTCTAGGAAATTTGTGTTTGCGAGACCTAAAATCACCAACATAGTAGGATTTTGAGTTAAATGCGTAAAAGGCAAGGGTCAACAGCCCTCACAGCTTGGTCAACGTAGAGCAGAGAAGGTTATGCGGGTGTGAAGGAGGTTGGAGGCCCGTGTTGCAGGCGAAGCGGGTTGGAGTGGCCCGAGTGACCCATGGGACGTGGGTGCAACCTGAACTTGAAATCACCAAAAATACTGTGGGGAAGGACTTATGTGGCGAATGCGGAGTTGGAAGGTCCAAGTCGCACTTGGCCCGTTCGTGCGTACAAAAGGTGAAATGCCTATGGGAGTATGTGTGGGTATTTCGTTGGTCAATGACCCACCTCACCCAATCAATGAAAAACACACGAGGACAGAAGATCCCGAATTGGGTGACGTGGAGAAAGGAGGCCCAGATGGTCCAAGTATTACGGGGACATGAGTTCCCCGTAAACCTGAAATCACTGTATATCAAAGGAATCACAGTATGTTACGGATAAGGTGGACTTCGGCAGCTCAGGTGGCCCTTGTGCTGCAAGGACATGAGTTCCCAAAAAACCCGCAATACATGCATCTCAAAATAAAAGGAGTAAAAATCCACTGTATTACAGATCATGAGAGCTCGCGTGGAACATCCCAACCTTGATCTTAAAATAGTCATAACTTTTGATCCAGAGCTCTGATTTTCACAAAATTGGACTTTTTGGAAAGGCTCGACATCCTCTACACCAGAAAAATTGAATTTACTATTTTTAATGAGGGTAGGTCTATGAAAATAAAGAAACATTTACAGCTCCAAGAAATTAAATTCTCAGTCTCGTAAAATACAAGAAATCCCTGGCAAACTCAAAATAGCTACTCACACTCAGGAAACCATAACTTTTACAATTCTCAATGGATTTTCAAAAAATTGGTCTCATTGGAATTGTGACTCTGAGAATGATGTACAGTAATCAAGAAATGCAGGAATTGATGAATTTTGATGATGATTTTAAGGAAAACATTCCAAGTATTGAACAATGATTTTATTAGTGGTTGGAGATGCATTTAATGAAGCATGTGCAAACATTTTTCACTATTGCAAGTCATGAGATAGTATGGGGTGCCTTTTGAAGGTCATATATCATCATTTGGCCACATTTAGGACATCTTTCAAGTGGTTAGAAAGTGGATTTTGAGATTTACATCCCTTCTCTCTCTCTCTTCAAAAATTCTATAAATTGAAGTGTTGGGCTCATTATAAAGGGGAGGATAGTTTTAAGTATCAAAACTCTATCATTTTGGTTTTATGAAGCCAATGTGTTGCAAGCCCCTATAGTGGACTCCTTGCATGGTGATCCAGGCCTTTACTTTGTAATAGATTGAACTGTGCATATCAATGAATCAATAGATGCAAGTTTATGGATGTATCTTCCCTTGTTGTGTTTGTTTGCATTCTTCTTGCCTATTCAACCTTATTGCAAATATATTATGTCTATTTTATGCTTTTTCAGGGATTCATTATCATTATGTGTGTATGAAATATTATTGTGAATGCAGTTGCTAGACTGTGGAGAATTTTTATCACCCTCTCTAGTATGTATTTTTCTTCCATTTTTCACACATTAGAAAGCTATTCTCCTTCCCTCCTTTTCAGGCGTATCGCCATTGTTAGTGTAGGATCTCTCTCTCTCTCTCTCTCTCTCTCTCTCTCTCTCTCTCTCGGTCTCGTCTCTCTTCTCTCCTCTCGCTCTCATCATCTCATCATCTCCATCGTGTCGTCTCTCTCCGAGGACTACGGATCTCCTCCTCACGTTATCTCTCTCTCCTCAGCTCTTCACTCATCTCGTCTGTCTCTCTCCCCTCATCTCTCTCTCTCTCTCTCTCTCTCTCTCTGGTCCCTTGGAAAGTTATATTAGGATTATATAGTTTTGCATGCATTAGGAGTAAACTGTGGCAGGTAGTTTAGGAGAAAGAACCAACTATTTCTGGAGGTCAATCTCAAGTAACAATTCCCACAACTTGGAGATAGTACCCATATTACCTAGTCACACCGTGAGCCCAAACACACACACTTGTGAAAATCAGAGGGTGTTTTTATTCATTGATAATAGTTCCATGTAGAGATATGTGAAGAGAGGGAAATTCCACCTCGAGTGGAAGGACTATGTCAGTTTCAAATATAAGTGAGAATGAGTTTATCCTAGCAGCCATATAGATACATGTATGATAAGCTCATAGTAATAGATAGAGTTTTAGATGTCAATCATAATGTGATTCTTGGATAGTTTTTTGAAGAATTTTGTTAAGGGTTTTGTTGGAATATTTAGCTTTTCTGTTGCATTAAGGATGACAAGGAGTTGAGAATTTGTGCTTAATATTGAATTTCACACAAATTTGTTTTGTTTATTTGCATTTTATGTTACTTCCATTATCATAAATGATTGTGTGAGGAATTCTAAATTTGTAAATGATTTTATTAAGGATAAACTTGGAAGTGGTAAAGCCAGTCATATTATTGAGAGGCATGGCTTAAACCCATTTACTGAAATATTCCATGGTTATAATGATGAAAATGTGTATGTCTTGAGAGTGAGGAATTTTATCGATGCAATCTAATCCACGCATATTGAAGGGACAAGGAGATTCAAGGACTTGAATTTTAGCTGGTGGAGAGTGAATAAGATCATCATTGTATGGGAAGGGTTTGCATTTCTTTGTGAAGGAGTGGGCATTGGCTTTTATTGTGGGTTAATAGTATCCAATACACAAGAATTTATAGGTTGTGGCATGACTGTCATATTTTCCACTATAAGTTACCTCATGTACCTCTTTGAGGAGAGAAGGAACTTCATCCTCAATGACACAATGGAGAAGAGTGCTTCGAAGTTACAATAGTAGAGGATATTGTCTTTAATGATGTATTTTAATTATTTCTTGTGAATTTTTGTGTGCTTGTGATAATCAATGTTTGGAGGGTAAGTTTTATGTTGATGAATTGGATTATATTTGTATACCATGAAATGTGAGAAGTAGGCATGACATCCATGTGAAAAATAAGAGGAGACTCAAGAGAAGGTTGTGTTAAAGGTGTTTTGTAAATATGGACTATGTATTTGTCTTGAGGGAGATCCAGGTGAGATTGGAAATGCATAGCAGATGAATCTAAAGAATCCTCTAATATATTATGTTCCCAAGGAATATATTCAATGGCGAAAGAGGTGAATTGTTGTGTGGCTTCTTGGATTGTTTCATAATATTCTTGTAGATTATCACTTCAACTTTGGTAGGTATTGTTTCATAATATTCATATTCATACCTGGGAATATTTCATAATAGGGATGAGTGATTTATATTCAGCCATGTTGTTGGTGACATCAAATTTTGAGGAAAATAAAGCTACACAAAAAAATCTAATAAAGGAAAGCAAGAAGAAAGAGTAAAAATCAATACCATATCTCGACCATATACTAAGATTCAACTACATTCTCCTCCTAGATAGAGGTTCACATGATTACCATCTCCACCACATGTGATACTTTGAAATTTGCTTGAGTGTAACCTTGTATATCTCTCTCCACCTATAGAATTTTATATAAGTAGGCCTTAACCTAAATATTTTTATTCCAATGCCTATTGTGATTATAATCAGTGTACCAAATATTCTCAAATTAAAACATGTGATACAATACCTTATTGAAAATAATTATATTTATGTGGGCACTCCTCAAGAAGATTCTAGGACTCAATTAAATGAGATACAAAGCTAGAAATATTAAACGAACCATTACCTAACCATGATACAAAAAACAACAAAGGGACTTTAGAGGCCAATCATGTGTACAATGCACAACCTCTTCTAGATACTTATGGGCATCCCCCCTATGTTCTTACTGAAACAATTAATAGCTTCCTGCCTCTATAGCCTATGATCAAATCTGGTGGTAGTGAAATAGTGGATGATGACTCATATATATATGCACTTTTTATTCACACTTACATCGACCAACTACCTATCCACATTGTCATTGCCGATAATGGTTCAACTAAAAAACATGTGTCGTGGCATTGCTTACTAATTTTGGATACACTGAGCAACATCTACAACAAACTTCATGAGTTATTAAAGGGTTTAGCAAACATACTTAACATGTATTAGGACACATTATTTTACCCCTTCAAGTGGTATCAACTGCCCTAGCCACATTAATTTTTGCTATCACAAACCCTAAGATATGTGACATGTTATTAGGATAACCTTGGCTTTAAAGGCTCCATAGTGTTCCATATATTGTACATCAATACCTTAAGTAAACCTATTATAATCAAGTTATTAAGGTTTCAGGCATCTCTTATAAATACCCATTGCAACCATGTATCGACTGCTCATTCTATCAACAAGTTTTGTGTTGACATGGGTATAACACCTACAAAAAATATATATATTCAAATGGAACCTAATCAAGTGCTAGATACCCCTATATTACTAAATATACAACAAAAAAAATTCCACAACACACTTGAATCAGTTTTAAATCCTTATGTGATAGTATCTTAAGAAAATCATCATGTCTGTCATGCTCACCTCAAACAACCACTTGAGACCATGAAACAAACTAGGAATTAGCTAGGAAAAACTATGGAATAATTTTTTTTTATTAGGAGAGTCCACAACTAAGTTGCAAGACATCAATTTGAATTAATGGGTTCTAGAAAAAATTCTAATTACCTAACACAAGGTTTCCATTTCCAGCTTATAACAAGTTCATAAAGTTCAAATTTTAGGGTTACATGTTTTACTTAGGTTCAGGGAGCAATTTACCCCCATGCCTGCTCTCTAACAGGATCAGAAATTCAACTATATTTCTCTCACATTTAGAGTCATAAAAACATTACTAAATTATGCTCATTGGATAGGAAATTCTCTGACCTTTCCAACCGTATAAATAAGTCCTCCTAATTCCTTGTAGAACTCCAGTTATGGTTGGGCGGAGTTTTAGGGGAAAAGTTTCCCCTAGGGAGGTTCGCGGGATTAAGGGGAAATTTTTTCCCTTAGGGCAGATGGGCGGAGCAGGGAGGGAAATTGATGATTTTCCCCGCTTTAGGTGTAAATAACAAAACACTTCCGCACGCCCGCGGGGCCGAAAAAATAGGACACGTGACACATAGTTGATTAGTGCGGGGTGGCACGGACCAGCGGGGCGAAGGAGGATTTGGAGGGTGGGATAAAAAATCTAAACGGAAAAATTTGTTGTGTGCCTCTACCAAGGAGGAAATGGGTGCCACGTGGCATCTTGTGATTGGCCACGGGCTGGCATAGTGGCAGAGAATATTTGGATTTTTCGCCAAAGGGATAAAAAGGTAAAAGAAAGACTTGTGCGGGCCCGTGCCTCCAAGGGGACATGTGTCAACACCCTATTGGCTGTAGGGGTGTGGGTCTGTGGGAAAAAATGTGAAGATTTTTCCAAAGGCCAAAAATGGTTAAGTTCTCAATTTTAAACCCGCACACCGTCCCTGCCACGTGTCAACACGTGATTGGTTCGGGTCCATGAGGTTGCGGGCAAAATTTAGAAAAGTTTCCCGAGACCAAATTTTAAAAAAACTTTAAGTTTTTCCAAAATCTCCACCCCTCTAGATGCCATGTGGCATCATCTGATTTGATAAGAGGGTGGCGGAGCCATGAAACTTTTTAGGAAATTTTTCTAAAGTTCAAAATTTAAATTTTTCTAAGGTTGAATTATTTCATTTTTGGTTTGGGATGGCCATTTTGAAGTAAAACTTCAAATGGCCATAACTTTTGATAGGAAGCTCCATTTTAGGAAAACAAGGACTTTCCAGAAATCTCTCAGAGTCCGTTTTACACAGAAATCATCAATTTTGATTTTTGAAAAAAAATTTAAGTGTCAATTTTGAAGAAACAATCTGCAGGGTTTATAACCTCAAAACTGACAATTTTTATAACTTTTAAGTTTGGTTCAATTTTGATTTATTTTCTTCTCAACATGCAAACTGAACATGGAGAAGTGGTCCTGGGTAAGTTTAGAAATATTTTCTAGATTCAATTTGATAGTTGAATTGTCTTTTGCACTTTTACATCTTTTGACAGGAAATTTGATATGCAAGTTTGAAATTTAATTTGATGAAGTTATTGCTAGTCATTTCAATTATTGAGTTCCCACAAGGTTTATTAAACATTAATACATCTAAATTTCATTGTTTCATTCATTACTTTTGGTTATAATTCTGAATTGCACATTTATTGGATTATTTCAAGTGCCAAATTTAAAAATTGAAACAAAGATCTTTCTCCAATGAGATTGCAAATTTATGTGCAACATTCAAGTATGGAAAACATATAAAATTCATCTCTCAAACATTCAATCGATTCAAAAAACACTTATATTCAGTATGCAATGTTAATATCTAATTTTTAACAAATTTCAAAGAGATCAAATTCTGTCATTTCCTTTATATGTTTTCTCTTCCCTAAAACAAAATTGAAAACTATAACAGTCATTGAAATTTCAATACAACAATGCAATTGGGAAAGGAATATATTTCTTTCATTGATCTCCAACAACAATATTGCAACAATGTAAATCGAAAAGATCTTCCATTCCTTTATTGAATTTAAATAAATTTACAACTCAACTCCTTTCCAATTTGATTGGATTTTCAAATTTTCAAAATACAAAGTATGAAACTCCTTTCACATTTTCTTTCCAAAGTAAAATAGAGAGATATAATTCTTCTCTATATTCCTTAATGAAAATACAATCACTTCACATTACAATATATATACAATCATCCACTCAAAGTGGGAAAGGTTACATTCAAATTTACTCAAGAAGTAGGACTATCAAAACTATATTTTTTTCTCCTCCAAACAGCAGCATGTTGATTTCATCTTCTTTCATTCTTTTGATCACAACAAGGAAGGGGGAAAGGCAACACTCTCCACCTAACCAAGACATCCAATGGGAAAAGAGAATCCATATTTCTCCATCGGCCCCCGAGCCCCAACTATATCGAAATGGAGCATGATGAATCAACACATGGCAACATGAGATTCTTTCACATACAACAAACAAAATTCTTTACATAATACATAACAACAATACAAGGCACAGTTTAAACAAGACAGCAGTTCCCAACTACAATTGAAAACAATCATACAACACATAGGATTGAACAAGCAAGCCAAACAAGAGCAAGAGCTATGGAGGTCTCCTTATGCCTCCCATGTCAGAATTGGGCATCCACCAAAACATACCGCCAAAAAACATAACCATCCCATAAACCTTATCCCTCCTCCAAATTTATACCTTATACCCCCCCCCAAAGGTAAGAAATGCAAGCATATTCTTTTTCTAGGTGGATCCCAAACGAACATTCCCTTCACAAAGAATAAGTGCCAATGGAAAATCCCTTATCTCTCCTTTGATTAAACCTCATAGTCTTCTCTCTACACCTTATCCTAAGCATTCTACCCATCCATCCAAGAATGCAAACATAAAACCATTCAATAATGCATGCAAGAAAGGGGATAAACAACAAATTAAAATAGATAAGAGCCTACCTCTCCATAATGGAGATTTGTTTTCCAAAATAGCAATTCTTTGATGATCAAGTGTAGTCCCAACACAGCAAGAAGAAAGCATGCACAAGAAAACCCACTTCTTCCAGAAAGCAAGCTCCAAGGCAAGAAGAAAATTCAGCCCAAAGGGAGAGAGTAGAATGTTTCAACAAACTCCAAATGAGGAGGAATTTAAATTTTTAAAGGAGAGGGTGGGGAGAGAATGATGTGGCTTTCCAAGTGGGATGCCACATCATTTTTCCTCAACCCCCAAGAAAGGATCAACATCAACAAATAAATCACAATAAATGTGAATGACAAACCAGTTACATACTTCAATTTATCCCATACTCCAAAAGGAATGCATTAAAAATTTGTAAGACAATAGAAATCAATTCTTACACAAAATCATATCAAAACATAACAAAATAGATTTATTTTGACTCCAAGACTATAATCATGGTTGGTGGAATATTTTGAGAGGTGTGGAACAAGTTTAACTTGTCCCATAAGCCTCCAAATTTCTCCTCCAAGATCAAATTCGAATTTCAAGAGAGATGGAGTATTTGACCTTCTAAAATCTTCCTTACAACCTCTTACAAATTCTTACACATCCTTACATGGTAACTTACACACTCTTTCAAAATGTATTAATATGTATAACATTCATCTATTACAATATTTTGACATAAGGTTTATTTATTTGTCACATGGTTATACTATATATAAATCAAATTTAATTATTACTCAAGATAATAACATTAATTCCTTACATCCCTCATCCCAATTATTTAATTAAAATTTAACTATATGACTTCTCACATTAAACTATCACATTTGAATAGTTAAAATAAAGAGCACATTACAAATAAAATACATACAACAATGAATAAAAATGGAACACATAATTAAAACCATATATGCCCCATGGTCACAATAATGGAAATCCCCCCCCATGGGAAATCCTAACACCACTCAACACACAAATCAAACACAGTTGTCATTGTGACCTTGTTGATTTCACACTTAATTCCAATATGGTTAGTCTCTAGTCCCCCGACATTGTTGTGATTTTTAACTTGCAAAATAACAATACCTCCTTCAGCCTCGCGACCACATCAGAACATCCAAATGATATAAGCAACATATAACGATTAAATCCAAATCACAACCATATCAAGAATTTATCATCATCATTTGAATTCCATCTGTAACTATATTTTTATCCAATAAATCTCTATACTAGAGCCATTCATAACATCAAATGTCACATGTCTAAAATCAATCATCAATAACCTGCCCATGTCAACTAGTATATCATCATCCACATAATAATAATAATGTCTAAATGATCATCAAGCATAATAACTGAATCCAAATCAATATTAATCTATAGTCTAACATCTAACCATCATACTAAGCAATACATAATAATGTCCATAGGAATCCATGATCTAGCATATACACATCATACTACATCAAAACATAATAATGTCCAAAATATGATCAACAATGTCAGGATCAGTATCTAAACAGTGTCCAAGGGAGGTGGGCACTACAGTTTCCTATAGCATAGTCTTACAATGGCATAATATCCACTAAGGCATAAGCCTCCTCTAGTTTTTTACTTTGCACACCCTCATACGCACAAATATCATGACACTAGTGTAGTTGATTCTATTTCCACTTCACATACACACAACAAGCACTCTTCAGCCAAGAATATTTTTCCTTTCATATCTTGACATGGGCACGCCTCCTAGATCTCCCTATCCTCTTGATTCAATTATCGGTTAACGACTTCTCAAAATATTCAAAATTAACAAATATGAAATATTCAAAAATTCAAAAAATACATTCCAAAAAATCAAAATACCCAAAAAATCAAAACTAGAACTTGAGCATGCCTTGATTTACTAGTTTTTAAGTTACATATGTTGTTTATCACATGATTTTGTACATATCATGTTTTATTTTATTTTTATAATTGTGTTTCACATGGTATGTGAGCATGATGCATAACATATAAGATAATATATGTCTTTCAAAGGTTGGGCTCAGCCTTTGACCAATAACCTTTCCTTGCTAGAAACATCTTTCTATACAAAGCACATTATACAAGGTTATATATTTCTCTGCTACTTTATTGAGATTTCTATTTCTAACACATCTTGTTCATGCTTATGGCTTACATTGTGCTATATTATTACCACTTTTGATACTAGCACATATGTATGTATGGATTGAGGTTCTCTTGATTTATACACCTATTGATTAATTATTTGCATTTTATATGGGCTATTGTTTTTGTTTTGTATATGGCCCTTGGACCTTGATTATATCTATAACCTATTTGTGTCCCTTCTTTGTAGCCTCAATATCATTTCTTGTGTGTGGACCTTGGCCCCTGATTATTGTGTGACACATTTGTGTACCTTGTTTATAGATTCATGTCCTTTTATACGACATTTTCAATAACATTTACATGATTAAGATTATTTACTTCTTGTGTTTGTTACACTTTTGTGCCATGATTGATATTATGCACTCCTTTGACCTGGAATATTATATATATCACATTGATAAACATGTGGTTATTATCCATATATGTGTATGATATTCCATGTTGATATTTTATTCTACATGGCATGTTACAGCTCATCTTTCTTTTGAGACAAGTTATCTATAGCTATCTCCCTCACCTCAAAAAAGGGGGATTAAGTGAACTTATCATAGGGTAAAAGTTATAGAATATAATCTACATGTTATAGAATGCAGGTTTCAATATTACAAAATATAGGTTACACATAAATCTTTCAATGACATTAAATTTTCAGGGTTGGACAAGATCAACTATTCGATCCTATCCTCTATTAGCTAACTCTATCCTAGTGCAATTTGGATAGTCAATTTTAAAACTATTTAATAATTACATGTTTCACAATGGTTTGTGCAGTGTATCAGACATAGTGACAAAAAATTTGATATAATACACCACAGTTTGTTACAAATGTAGGGGACATGATACAAGTTCATTAGTTCAATTTCAATTTGTAAATGCAATTCCCAAATGTTCTTGTTGATCATATTTTCTTGCTTCCTGTCCAAATTAGTGTACGAGAAATAAATAAACACAAAACAACGTCAAATATGCAAGGGCTTAGTAACTTGGAGATGGTGATGATCGATATGGGTGCCAAATCGATGATGAACTCCTCATTGTGATCTCAGCAACCATGCAGCTCAAAGATACTAGAGAAATATTTTTTATAGATTTTATGCAAGGGTTATCTGAAAAATCAGATCCGAGAAGTGTTAACTTCCTCGGTGGCTGTCAACCCTCATGTGATAAAGAATAATGATAAAATACAAGATAAACAGATAACATGCAAGTTGATGAATAAAGGAACTTGACGTTGCTGGTATGTAGGTGGTGCTACTAATTTGATCCAAACACAACGTGCAACATGAAACATGCTACGTGAACTAACAAATCATGAGCTGAGTATTGTGGGGATTATAGTGTCATTACAAGGACATTGTGAGGATATTATGATAAATAATAAGCTTGAAATTCAAAACAGTATTTTCCCAAATTTTCCAACTTATCCTTCCGAGGGGGGAAGGCCCATATTTATAACCTAAGGGTGATGTTAGACTGGGGGTTGTTAGGCAATCAGGGTTGGGTAAAGTAACCTTGATTAAAAGAGGTGATTTGATTCAGCGAGGCTCATAATTTGACTTATTAGGTGAAGTGGGGAGGATGCTTTGAATGTGTAGGTGAGATAATAGATTCCATTCTTAAAATTAAGAATGGAGTGTCAGATGGGTGTATTATTGCCCATGAATTGAATAATTTGTGAGATATGCCAAAATTCAATTATTAAATGGGTTTATATGGAGCCCATTTGATAATTAATTATATTTGGGTGAGTAAATGGATGGGATTTATTTAAATTTAAGAAAAATAAAAGTGAGAGTGAAATTCAAATGAATTTGAGATGACAGGGGGCGTTATACCAAAAAATGGTGTCTAAATTTGCCCCTTTTTGTTGGGTGGTTTACGATAGCAAGCCACGAGACAAAAAAAAAAGGGTTAGATGAAATATGTGTCTGCGAAAGGGGATGGGGATGAATAAAAACATGACCAAAGGCAAGATGCCCCAGGTGAAAAAGGATCGCAATAATAGTGAAAAAAAAGGCAGTGACTCCAATATCACATCGGTAGAGGACAATTGCGGTCTCAACAAAGACATGTGACAACGTTCTACAGACCAGTGAGTGGGTGAAGACCACTACAGTATGGATGAAAACCATGGTGACCAATGGGTCGTAGGAAAACATCAAAATATGCGTAACTGAATGTAAAAGATATGTGAAATCCTTTTTCTGCAAGGAATCGAGTGAAAAATCACACATCCACAAGAGGGACGAGGATGAGAATAATGATTCCCCAACACAAGGCACGAGATAGACAAAAAGTGAGTTATATGCGTCGACAAGTAAAAGAATGAAAAGTTGCCCCAACATAGGGCATGAATATTACATAATGGAAGATGGATATGGCCACGAATGTGGATATGAAGAACATATCAGATAAATGCCCCAAGAGGGTGTTAAATAGGATGTTGAATAGATGTTTCTTCATAAAGGTTTGTAATTGAAGGCAGATGAATAATGGGGCGAAGAAGAAGGAAAGTAGTCCCACTTTTTTGACAAATGGGAATAGGAATCAAGATACTTATGTGAAAAAGTGGAACAAACATTCGTGGAAGAGAACAAGATCATATAGGTAATGGTCGTTATGGTATCCTCCAAGACAAAAATGTCAAAGGAAGATAGGATGAAGGATGAGAGGACATTGACTGGAGTAGAGAGAATAAGATAGGTATGGTAGAGAAAGAGGTTTGGTAATGGGAAAGTTGAAATAAGAGGAAAAGAAGAGATGATAGAACCAAAACAGGAAGGGAATTGAACTAAGATGTTAGGGGTAAGACCTAGGTAAATAATATGAAATAGAACGCATGAAAATGCATGTGGATGGTGGGATGATAAAAAATATGGGACAATGCTGAAGAGACATGTTATCAATGGAGAAGTAAGACGAAAGTGCAAGCAGAATATTAGATGAAGATGATACATAGGAAGTGAAAGGAAACCAGGGGTAGAAAGGAGGAGAGGGAAACAGAGAAAATGATGCAAAAGGAGGGAAACCAAAATGGGAGATAAGAAGTGAAGAGTGAGCATTATAAGGCATGTAAAGAGAAGCTGGAGGGGAGGAATGACACATATTGAAAATATGTGGAATTGATGATGAGAAAATAGGGAGAGGGTGTATGATGAAGACAGTAGAGATATTGAAGAAGGCGAAGGGAAGATGGAAAGGCAATGCCAGTGGATGGATGTTAGGAGAAATCCTTTGATAATGATTAGAGGGCACAAAATAAAAAAGAAAGGAAGAGAAAATAGAGGAGGTAAAAAGGAGTGAACAGGGACGTGTAAAATGGGGATAAATGAAATTTAGGAGAAGTCCACTGATAATTATTAGCACAAAAATGGAAGATGCTGGTGAAATAGTGTTAGGAGATGAAAAATGACAATGATGGGTAAGTATGGGGGTAGATATGTGAGAGAACTCTAGAAAATGGAGTGGAAAGAGTAAATAAAGGAGGGATAACGATTGGTGTGGAGATGACGATGAGGGGAGGATGTAATGGATGAGGATGTGGATGAAGATGAAGTAAAGATGAAGGAACAAGACATAGTAAGGAATGGTATGAAGTGGTTAAGTTATATTTCTAAATCAGGGATGATAGAGATGATATTTGAGAAAGTCTAAGATATTTTGTGCAAGGAAAAAAAGAGGAGGGAAGAGGATGTGTTTATGGGGACTGAAGAGAAAATGTGGATGGTGGGAATGTGGAGCGAAGGGGAAAGGCAAGGAGACGTATAATTCCTAAGCGAGACTCTTAAGTAAGATCGTCATGTTGTAGGAATGGTTAAGTAGGATCGTCAAGCTAAAGAAGAAGAAGAATGATGAAAAGAAGTGGATGGTTATTGATGGTAATAGTGTATGAAAAAATGGACTGAAGGGGAACAAGTATATTTTCCATACTAGAAAGTGCGTAAGTAAAGTGATCGAGGAGAAAATGGTAAGATGATAATAAGGAAAGGAAACAAAGGAGTGTAACATAAATGGATGGAGGAATGTAATGTGGTGTAGGATGGAGAGTGTGAGGGGAAGTCCTTAATTAGGATTCCCATGTTGTGCGAGTGATGATGCCAGAGTGTTAAGCAGAAGTTATGGAGCAAGAAGACATTTCTAGTGATGATTGTCGTTCAATGGAATAGAAAATGGTGGAGGAGTTTCTACAGTGACAAGATCTTAGGAAAGAGATATATTGCAATTAAGAAGCCTGTGTGAAATGGGTGGTTAAGTAAGATCATCAAGACAAAAGAAGAATGAAAGGAGAAACTAGATGATAAAATAGATGCCAGTAAAAGGATATTAAGAGAAAAAAACAAAAATTATTATCTGGGTGGAGGATGGGTGAAGGATCAAAGAAACAACAGAGAAGGATGAAGTGGGTGAGAAGAGCAGTGGAGAATGAGATGGGATGAATTTTAGGAGAAAATTGGGTTGACAAAGGAGACTAGGAGGAAGGAATGGTCAACAGATGTGAATACGAATGAGACCTTGTCCAGAATGGTAGGTCTACTTTGAGTAGGGTTTTCATGCCACGTAGGGAGTTACATAGATGTGCCAAGATGGGGATGAAAAGCTTGGAACAGTGAAGAATATGATATCTGTGCTAGGTGATAGACAGGAATAAGAGCGATGAGAAGGGTAATGGGAGGATAATTTGCGAGAATAGAAGGATGATGCGAGAGGATGGATGGAGAAAGGTCACATTACTCATGGTGGGGGATGAGGAGTTGTTGGATAATGAATGCTACTTGAGAGATATTCTCAAGTATAATTCACAAACTGCAACGGAGATCAAGTAGAATTCCCAAACCAAATAGTGCATTCAAAGAGAGTGTGTAGAAATAGTAGTTGATCCCATGATTTTATGGATGACACTAATAAGGGACATCCTTAGGAGTAAATATATGGATGTAGATTTATGATTTGAAATTTGATTTCGAAGAATGTGATTATGATAAAAAGATGACTTTGAGGAGATGAGTGTCACATGACCGTAACAAGGGGCATGCAAGAAAACCATGCTTCAAACCAGATAGGAGGTAAAAAAAATAAGGTACCACTCAAGGCATTGCACTTGCAACCAATAGCAGGTGTTAACACATAACCAATGACATTGAGTTATACCAAAAGACCCTGAAGGAGATATAAATGAAAGATTCTCATAATCCCAATGTTGACATGATAAAGGATTTAAGATGTATCTTGTATGCGGGAAGAGGGTTCTCCAATGGTGGTGTTCCTTAAGTCTATGCCCCAGCTCTGGGAAAGGGGAAGAACAATAATAGAAGAAAGTTGATCAATGCGGGAAGCTTTCTGGGTGCTGGAAGCTTGATTAATGCGGGGAACCTTCCAAATAACAAAAGAGTGGCCATCCTTCGAGGGTATGGTCTACTATATACATAATATGGATGGCAAGAATAATATATATTATAGTTTTCCTTTGAGGGATCAGTCTATTTCTTATAATGTTTTATTTTGATTTTGATTTGCATGCTTTTCTTTTTATTTTTTCCTTTTTGTATGAACATCTATCCTTCGAGGGATCAGTCTATTTTTGGATAACTTTGATTTCTTTTTGCATGCATGACTTTTAGTTTTATATAGGGGAGAGTTGGGAATAGCTAAGTATACTACTTAGGAGGGGATGATTACTGTATAAGAGACACCTTTGTACCCTTTACATGACTATCATAGGAAAATGAGAGGGTGATGGATGTAATGATTATGGGGTTCTCACCAAATGGGATCTTAAATCCACAATGAATATGCTATGAGTAGAGCCGTGGTACTCATATTCAAGGTCATATCAAATAAGTGGTGGTAGACCACATAATTCATATCATTAACATGATAGATAATTTGGGCTAATGGTGGAGAAATGGTCTAAAGATAGGACTATGCTCAATAGGTTCCATGTACTAACAATTAATGACCATAAGTGCAATGTATTAAGGGGTTCAATCTTGGTTTACCATAAGGGAAGCCAAATGATAAGATTTTTAATCATACACTCAAACTAACATTTGAATCTAAGATGATAAGTGTATTCAAATCTTGTTGTGGGTTATGATACTGTCCAAGTCTACTTGGGAGTGATCCATTTTCTCCAGTCGAATACTTATTAACATCACATTTCAGATAAGAAAAAATTAGGATGTGAATGATGAATTTCAAGTGATAAAAAGCTATGCGTTACCCTTTAAAGAACTGAAATGCACAATGGTGAATCCACAAAACAAGAAGATTGATATGACGGAGTTCAGATAGAAGGATGGAATCCATGTGGCCTCACAAAAAGTGAATCGATCCATAAATGTGTCCCATTGAAGTACAAATCCCTTCAATGGCCTTAAAGGACCTTTAAGAACCTGCAAATCAGCCACAAAGGTGGACTTTGGTGAAAAATATACCATAATCATTCCCAATGGAAGGAAAAATATGGCCTCAAACAGAGGACTTTGATAAACATAAATGGTCCCTGTACAAATATTGTTCAAAAAAGTCTACAACTTGACATATACATGGCCTATACAAATAAGGACTTTACATTGTAGAAACTTTAAAAATTATTAACTCCTTCCATTTTTACCCCATGGTCATTCAGATAGAATTATGCAAAATACAGACCTACAATTAAATGCCCCTAAAGCACTGTTCTCACAATATTCGATTATTTAATTACCTACAAGAAACTAATTATAGCACTTCACCCCAACAAAAGTTACCTAGACACCTCATCATAAACCTATTCTTAATTTTGAACAACTTTTATTTTTAGGACTCAAGTCCTACTTCATAACCATAAGACTTATTGCTTACTCGAATAATTGTGACTTAGTTCTGCAACCCTAAAATCACATGCCTATACTTCCTTTAACCTACCAAAAGCTTGCCCCTTTAAATAGATGTGATTCGATTTTGATGAATAATGCTACAGAGATGGTAAAAAAAGGCCAAGATCTCTCATTTTTAGTAAACCAAGGATTAAAATTGCCTTCCATAGGTTTAGGTCAACCCAATTTACTGATTCCAGTCACCAACCATCATTGGTGGGAAAGAGATAAGATAAGCATAGCTTTCACTTTGGCCACAAAATCCTTTATACCATGGGAGGTTGGAGTTTATTCAAGTTTTGGAAGGGATTCAGTATGCAAGATTTTTACAATTATTATTTTTAAATATACATCCACTACAATCCTGAACTAGCATCAAACACTGATCTAAAAGACATACGCCATGGTCCACATTATGAGGTCACGTCAAAATTGACCGCAACCATTGACCATTCATATCAACCATCACGAACATCCAACCACCAAGTTTCCGTACAAAATGCGTCGGACATCTTGCGATGAGCTACTACCTACCATGGAACTGATTTTGAAACATTACAGTCTTGATCTCATTTTTCCTTAGTCTCCAACTTGTATCCCATCATGTCTCACCCATGCCAATTGCTCCACTTAGTTGACCTACAATTCAACCCAGAGTTGACCCTTCAGACATCCTGATCTTTGACCGGCGATAGTCATCAACCATACGGATTCTCTGTCCATTCTAGTGTAATCATAGAGAATCAGCAATACCTTCAGAAAGTTTCTATCAATAATCCCTTGACAGCATGGTCCAATTTTAAACCATCGTTAGTCTATCCTAAAAAATTTCATAGTGAAAAATGATGATCAGTCTCAAATGTATCTAGTAAATCTATCCTATAACAAAACCCCATAACTTTAGAGTCGCGAACTCATAAAGGTCATCATAAAAGCAGTGACGGACCTAGACCACCTTATTTACCTATCACTTCTACCATGATGACCAGAAAGGGGTTAATGGTAGATTTGATTATGGTACTAATGATAGGACACCTAAATATATCAACATACAGTGGATATTAACAATGAATCATAAATGTAATGTATTAAGGGGTTTAACATGGATTGGTTTACCATCAAGGGAAGCCAACGACTATGCCCCAGATCCATACTAGGCAGTCCATGACATATATAATTGTAATATTCCAACCCAGTTGGGAGCAAATTTTGTATTCACAGGAGCTTCCTCCTTAAAAATAAAGTTCTCGAGATAAGATAAGAAATTAGGAAATGAGTGAACACAAACTATACGCTACCCCTTCATTCACAAGAAATTATGCCTCACACTACCTTATTTGACAAACTTATGGTAAAAGGGTTGGCTGAAACATATGCACACAATCATGGCCACAAATGTGGAATCTTCAATGAAAAAGATAGAAATATGGTCTCTTAATGAAAGGAACAAACATGGCCACCACAGTGGGCTTAAGATGAAAATAAATGGTCCCCTAAGGGATAGACACATATGGCCACAAAAGTGGGCTTTAAATGAAATGAAGATTTGGACGGGGTTAGTTTAGATTATATGTATTTAGATGAAGTAATGTCAAGGATTAAAGTCTCCCAGCGTGAAAGGAGAGTTGTTTAGATATGAAATGCATTAATACAGATGATATGCTCAAGGACGAGGGGAGGCTACTTCCCCAACGAAAGATATTATATCACTGTAGGCAAATTAGATGTGGATAGGTGAAAGAGATTATATGATGATAACCTTAGATTTGGATTAGGTAGATGTGTTGGGGATCATAGGAAAATAGTGTTGATGAATAAGGGAGGACCTTTTCTATGAGTAATAACATGTGAAGGAGAGATGTTAATGGAGGATGGAGGAGAAGACTTAGAGACTTTGATAGACATGGAATTAGTTGCGGATAAAATGGTAGAGGGACAATCCTAAAAAAGGTCATTTCTTTCAATGAGATCATGGATGACAGTCTGAAGGGCCTTACAACACTCAGTGCCATGACCTGGGGTACGATGGTAGGCACAATTGAGGTGGGGATGAAACCACGATGGGTTCTTACTACTTGGGTTAAATTCCTTGACAGGTAGAAGCATAATGGCAGAAATTTTTAATAAGTGTTGAAGGCTTTCTGCATACGATTCAATTGATACATTAGTATATGTATTTTCTTGGGAATCCTTTGACTTAGATCTTGATGAATTTCTTGGGATGTGGTTATATGAGTTGTCTTGGAGGATTGTGTCATGTCATTCCATAATTTTGATTTTGCTTTAGTGACACTTGAAGATTTAGAAAAATATTCAAATCTCGAAGGAATGTTGGATGTTTTTGATTTTGGTTGGTGGAGTGATTGTGATGCCTTAGATGGAGATTGATGTTGCCCCAAAATAGATGATGCATATTTGGTATTCGTTGGTGAAATGTCTATCTTCTTTTGGGACACACAAGAGATCGTTGTGGAAGTGTACCAAGGATCTTGGATTTGGATGGCAAAGGAGCATTCTTGGAAAGGGATGATACTGATTTCAATCATAGGGTTTAAAGGTTATGTCATAGTTGATACAGGTGGAAAGATTAGTGTTTTCATGGTGATGTTTGACGAAGGTTGGTTTGTTATGGAAACATATGTAGTTGAGATGGGAGGGTTATTTGAAGTTGTTGTAAGTTGAGGTGCTTTCCAAGATTCTTCAAATGATGTGGAAGAAGAGGATGTGGTAACAGTCACACTAGTTGATGTGTTTGGCATGAGTAGAAGTGTGGAAAGAGGAACTGAGAGAGAATCAATAGATGGTATGATAGGTAAAGGTGGAATAGATGTGGATGGGGGAGTGTTAGGAAACCCGATGGATGAGGATGTAGAAAGATGAGTTGTATTCATTGTGGATGGGGAAGGATGTTCCCCTTAAGTGAGGAAATCATCTTCCTGAATGAGGTCATGGATGATGGTCTGAAAGGCCCTACACTGCTCAATGTCATGGCCCGGAACATGATGATAGGTGAAAATGAAATTGGGATTGAACCATGGAGGTTTCCTACTATAAGGATCCCAATGTCTAATGGGAGGAAGCATGATCAATAGAAGTTTGAATTAGATGTTGAAGGATATCTACATAGGACCCAATCGAGGTGTCAAAAGGAAGATAAATTTTATGGCTTTTAAGATGATGTTTTCACTTAGATTTAGATGTGGAATTATGGGATGTCAATGTATGAACCATTATATATGTTGAGGATGGGGATGGATTGCACTTCATTTTTGGTGTTTTCGTTTCATTTTTAATGTTAGTTGATGATTCATGGTCACATGGATTGAACCGAAGGAGGTACTTGAATAAATTTGATGGACAATGAAGGATCCTCTTTAAAATATTCTTCATTTGGAGGTGACATGGTTGTGGGAAGTTTGTGAAGAATGAGGGGACATTTTCATTTGGATAGATGAGGTCAAAGGTGTAGATTTTGAAGTGGAAGGAATAGATTGGTTTGGTTTAGGAAGGATGTATCCTTCCTTAATGAAGTCATGAATAATGTCTTGAAATGCTCTGCAATGTTCAATATCATGTCTAGGGGTATGATGATATGCGCAAACAAGTCTGGAATTAAACCATGATGGCTTCTTGCTACTAGGGTCAAAGGCCCTAATAGGCAGAAGTGTGATTGCAGAAATTTGTAACAAGTGTCGGAAGACCTCCGTACATGATTCAACCGAAGCGTTAGGAGGTGTTTTGTCTGTGTAAAATATCTTGGTCTTTGGAGAAGGATTGGATGTTTGAGATAATTTGGATGTTGAGGAAAAAGTTTGAACATGTTTATGTCTTGATGGCTGGGATCCAGTCATGATTTTCATAGTGTTGGATGATTTCAGTTGAAGGGGTGTGGGGTTGGATTTTTTAGAAGAAGGAATATTAATTTCCTATATAAGGGAATTTTGAGGCAATATTTGAGAGGTTGTGTCCTTGGGAGGAATGACAATAATTTCTACCAAAGGATCCGGAGGTGGTACTGATAGAGGCGTAGGAAGGAATATTTGTTCATTGGAATCTAAGGAAGGTGGAAATTGATTTGGTTGCACTGATGAGGTAGAAGGATTATTTGAATTTGAATCCATTTGAATTTATTTTAAAGGTTATTCAAATGGTGTAGGAGGGGAAGACAATGTGGACGTGGTCTCGATGATTGATGTGGTAGGTGCAGGAAGTCAGATTGCATCTATGGTTGGCATTATGGATAAAGATGGAATAGATGTGGATGATGGAGTGTATGAGGTATATTCAAATTTGGAATCAACGGTGGATGTCGGAAGAGGTGTTGAGGTGGACATAGATAGGACCAAGGTTGGTATGGGGGTGAGGGATAACGTATTGAAGAAAGGGGGATCTTCTAGTGAGGTGGATATGGTGGTTGATGAAGAAGGTAAATCTGCGGATGAAACTGGATTTTTACCAGCAGTGTGTATAGTATTTATGGTGTGGTTATTAGGAATTTGTGATGTAGAAGTAGCGGTGGTTTAACTTATTGATGTGAATGTATGGTTTGAAAATGGTTGTTTAAAAATATCTAGTGGTTGATTAGGCGAAGCATTTGGATTATCTACTTGAAGATCTCCCTGATCGATGAGTATTTGGACCGAATCCTTGAAAGTCTGACATCTCTCTATGTCGTGTCCTCATACTTGATGGTATTTACAATAATGGTCCTCACGATACCACATAGGTCTTGGTCTAGATTCGTCAACTGGTTGGATAGGTGGTAGCGTGATCAAATGTGTTGTTAATAATTTTTCAAAGATGATGTTGTGTGATTTTCCCAGAGGATTATAATTGGGTGTTGGTCGTGTGAATCGTTGTTGGGCTACTGTAGTAGATATAGATGTAGGAGATGATTTGACAATGACAACATCGGTCGTTGTCTTTGAATTACCATTTGATGTGGATGGTCTAACAAATTCTGTTTTGGGATTATTTGACTTTAATTTTAAATGCCCTTTTTCGAGGGCACATGTCTCAAGCTTGCGAGCCATGATGAAAGCTTCTTCAAAAGTGAAAAATAATTGAATTTGTAAATTCGATGAAATATGCTTCGCACAAGAGCGTGCGAAGAGATCAATTGGGTCAGTTTGAGGAAGAGGAAAAGATAATTGGTTTATAATATTGTGCCATCATACAACGAAATCCATGATGGATTCATCTTCAAATTGGCGGATGGTATACAAACCGTTGATGGTTACCTTACGTGTAATATTAAATTGAAAATGCTCAAGAAATAATTACGCAAGCTGAGAGAGAAAAAATATGGAATATTGGGGAATATTATTATACCAATCTAAGGTAGGGCCAACCAAAGACATAGAGAATGCACGGAGCATCAAATCTTGGTCATGTGCAATAAGATAACACACATGTTTGAATGCTCGGAGTTGTTGTTGAGGGTCCTCTTTGTTGTTAAATTTGGTGAACTTTGGCAATTCCCAGTGTGGGGATATGGTGTCATTTGCACAGATGGATGAATGGGTTCGTTACATATTTATTCATAAGAAAATGTAACTTTGGACCCTAACGTAGCGGCCTCAAGGTTAGCTAACCAAATTATTAAGATTTGCATGGGATCATTAAGAATTTTCTATTGAGAAATGAGAGATGGTGGTTGAACTTGTGGATGAGTGGGTGTCTGAGGAACTTGGTATGGGTGAGTGTAAATTATGGGTTGTGGTTGAGGTGGAAGTTGATAGAATGTGTGTTGGTGAGAAATAGGAGCATGGTACGATTACTAGGATTGTGCAAGTTGTTGTGGTAACTACTGAGTGGGGATATGGGCATAAATAGATTGATAGATTGGAGGGGACACTAAATATTGTAATGGGAACGTCAAAGGAGGTTGAGAAGTAATGGCATAGACTTGCGATGTGAAAGGAATTTTTTTTTCAGATAAAAGATAGGATACATGGGGAAGTTGGATACGATTACTAGTGATATTTTTGGTTGTACACGTGATGGGGATGGTAGTATCCATGGTTGTGTTGATTTGGGGAAGATTAGGTGGAATGGGTGTGACTATCTGAGTAGTCTGGTGGGCAGGGGGATTGATAGAGGATGAAGCAAAATCACATATGGCTGTGGATATAATGATTTCAGAACTAGTACTATAAGGGTAAACTTTTTGAACCCGAGGGCCATCTAGAGGAATGTGTATGTATCTTTTCTGAAGATAGTCTTGGAGAGCTACAGGATTGGCGTCAAGAATTTATTGGAATTTCGGATCACCAAGAGGGAAGAAAAGAGTATCATCAAGTTCTGATCTGACAGAATATGGAGTGGCTAGCCTAGGTGGGATGGAATGATGGTCTAATACCGAATTATGCCCAAAAGATATTGGATGAGGTATATTGGTGAGAGAATGGGTGCTTGTGAGGGAGGTAGGGAGAGGCATGAAGGATGAAGTTGTTGCAATGGTAATTAGTTGGGATAAAGCACCATGTGAAATGGAGGTGTGTTACATATTCTTAGCAGTGGATCAAGTTATTACAAGCATAAAAATTACTTGTTATATTAACAAACAAGTGAGGCAAACAATTTTTTTATTTTTTATTTTTTGATTAAGAACACGTGTGTGAAGAAAAAGAAAATAGTTGGAAGAGGACCTAGAAGAAGTAAACTATGTTTGGTTTCAGGTAAGTTATGGTTGGGAAATGTCTGAACAGTTTCATGTTGGGTGATCAAATCCCACTCAGTGAACCAGATGAAAGGAATGTTTCGATGTGTTGATTAATATGTGAGGTTTTAGGTAGTGTGTGGTAAAATGTGTGATGCAAAGAGTTAAACCCCTAATTAAGCTATATGAGTAAGTAGGATGCACGAGGTTTGTTTTAGACTAAATTTGAAATATGAAGTTCGATACAAACAATTACCCAGAAAATGAAATTACCATGCAAAAAGAGAAAATAGGGAAAATTGAAGAATACCTGTATATTGCTTTTCCTTTTTATCTTACAGCAAGTTAAGGCAAACAAGGAGTATGCTTCGAACAATCAGGCGATAGGATGCAAAGCGATAAAATGACAATAGATTCTAAAGAAGCACTAGAGAACACTTTCCCCCATTATTGGATTGTACTTGATAACGTGGTATCCGAAATCGATGATCAGCGGTCGAGAACGTCTACGTACCCTAGAATTGCACCATGCATAACTACAGGAAGAGTCTGGCGAAAGAGCATTTAGGCATATTTTTGTTTCAATGGTTATCTTTGGCAACGTAATGTTGTGGTTGCAACGTTGTGGAATTCACCTGCAAATGCAAAGAAGACAAGTAGTGGGCGTGGTCGACAAAATAAGAAAGACAATTTCGGAGTCCTGATGTTGTTAGGTGTTAACAAAAAAGTTTAATTACGGAAATAATAACAAAAATAATTATTCAAATGAAATAATATCAACAAAATAAAAAGAAAAATAACAAAATAATTATCTTACCTATGAATGTTAATTAACTAATAACAAAATAATTAGCCTCATATAATTATCATAAGAATTCTAGTTAACAAATCGTAACGAATTAACTAGTAACAACAATTACACTATGAATTCTAAAAAAAATCGTAACTAACAATTATCCTATGAATTCTAATGAACAAATCATAATTAATTAACTAACAATAAAACAATTAGCCTAATTAAAGCCTAACTAAGACACTAATATCCAAATAATTATCCTAATAAGATGTGTGGATGTGATGTGTTGATGTTTCGATATCAGACATTTGTGTCAAAATTCAACCTATGTATGGTTGAGCTGTGGCGGGATCCACATGGATCGGTATGTGTCAGGTGGGATTGTTGAGTCGAGCTATAGAGGAAGAACGAACTGGAGATGCAGTGAGGGATTTAGACGCATGCAAGGTATTCATTTTATTCCTCAGATCAAACTAGAGTCCATACAGAGGAGAATATGGAGAGATGAGGAGTCTGTGGGAGACATTATCTGAGCGGCTAAGGATAGACGATAAGACCAGGGAAATTCAAAGTTTAAAAGTGATTACTCCGTGCGAGATGACGTTGAACCAATTGCAGAGAAGGTTTGGATTAATCATACGTATGGACACAGGTATTTAAAACCATCCCTGGCTCCCTATACGATATCCAAGCGGAACACAGAGTTCTATGCGATCGAATGCTGGATCGAGGCTCGAGATTTCAGGTTTGTAAGACAATGGGAACAGAGAGATTCGTGAGATTTAGGAAAAGACGTGGGACGTGGGAATTGGAAAAATACATGAGAGAAGCAGATAAGAGTTCAGGGAGGAGAGATGGATGGGAGCTCAGGTGCAGGGAAAGTCGGGATCAGGTGTGGGTCAAATAGCGAGCTGGGTGGTCGGTTAAGGATGTCTGCGGGGATGAGTACTAAGAACTTGGTGTGGTGAATGAGGTTGAAAGGTGGGATCTCGGGTGGAGTGGTGAGGGGTGTTGAGGGGTGAACTCGGGCAAAGAACAGATGCCGAGTTGTAGGCGGGGATCCAATGACACTCAGGCTAGGGTAATAGAGGGGTAGAGATGCGTGTCGAGGAGCTGAGTCGAGAGAGGGAGTAACTTGGCTGGTGAAGACGTTGGAGGGAGGTGGTTAGAAGGGAGATGGTTTGGTGAGGGGTAATGACAATGGGATAAGGGAAATGGAGTAAGTCGGATGGGTAGCTCGGTGAAGTGGGAAATAGGTCGAGTAGGAGTAGCTCAGGCGATGTGAAGGGATGGAATAACCTCCAGGTGAGGTGGAAGTTTTGCAGGTTGAACAGTGGGAGCTCGCGGGAGGTTGGAGATAGCTCAAGAGGAGGAAAGGGAGTTTTTTGGAGACAACTTGAGCAGAGGGTCAAGCTATGTGTGGAAGCACGGGCTACTGAGTGGGAGTTGAAGGGTTGTTGGAATTCGGGTCGAGGGAGAGCCCGTGAAAGAGGTGGCGGGGAGAGATACGTGGAGAGCTAAATTGGTGTTGAGGAGTGAGGGGTCGGTGAGTGCGTTGAATGGGGATGTTAATCCAAAGGCTCAGGAGAGGGAGATGCAGTGCGAGTCGCATAGAAGTGCGTTGAGTTGGTGGAAAAGGGATAGGGGATGTGGCTGAGCTGGCTGAGTTGAGGAAAAGTAGATAGGAAATGGTTAGTTTAGGATAGTTAGGATTTCATAATTATGTTTTTTTTTTTGTTAATTTACTTAAATATTATATTTATTTATTTATTAATTTTATTATTATTATATTTAATTATTGATTTTGTTTTTACTAGCAATAACAAAAGAATTTTATGCTCAATTATAAACAACTCGATAACACGTTACTTTCAAACCCTAAATGTACTTACATAAATGAAGACAAAATGTGACTAAACGGACTGACCATTCCACATGGATGGGGACAATACCAAAGATCTTGCAATCGGGTGAGTTTAATAAACGAAATATTGGTAGCATATATCAAGATTGAGAAAGAACTATGAAATGTAAGAACAGCTAATACATACGACACCTATACAAGGGGCAAGTAAAGTAACAAAATAGTGACCAAAACTTAGTTCTGGTCCCACTAGGCTCGCCACATGTTGATCAAAGTTTCTTGCTTCCTGTCCAGATGGTGTACGAGAAATCAATAAACATTAAACAACATAGAATATGCAAGTGCTTAGTACCTTGAATGTGGTGATGACCGATACGGGTGCAAAGTAGATGATGAGCTCCTCGCAGCGATCTCAACAAACCTACAGCTCAAAGACACTAGAGGAAACTACTTAGATATTTTATGTGGGGGTTTCCCGACAAAGAAAATACGAGAAGAGTTAACTTCCTCGATGGCTTTCATCTCCCATGTGATAAAGAATAATGATAAAATACAAGACAAACAGATAACATGCAAGCTGATGATCAAAGGAACCCAACGATGCTAGTATTTAGATGGTGCTAACTAATATGATCCAAACACAACGTGCAACATGAACCACACTATGTGAACTAACAAATCATGAGCTGAGTATTGTGGGGATTATAGTGTCATTACAAGGACATTGTGAGGATATTATGATAAACAAGAAGCTTGAAATTCAAAATAGCATTTTCCCAAGTTTTCTAACTTATCCTTCCGAGGGAGGAAGGCCCTTATTTATAGCCTAAGGGTGAGGTTAGATTGGGGGTTATTAGGCAATCAGGGTTGGGTAAAGTAACCTTGATTAAAAGAGGTGATGTGATTCAGTGGGGCTCATAATTCGACTTATTAGGTGAAGTGGGGAGCATGATTTGAATGGGTAGGTGAGATAATAGATTCCATTCTTGAAATTAAGAATGGAGTGTCCGATGGGTGTATTATTGCCCATGAATTGAATAATTTGTGAGAGATGCCAAAATTCAATTATTAAATGGGTTTATATGGATCCCATTTGATAATTAATTATATTTGGGTGAGTAAATGGATGGGATTTATTTAAATTTAAGAAAAAGAAAAGTGAGAGTGAAAGTTGAATGAATGTGAGATGACGAAGGGGCGTTATACCAAAAACTAGTGTCTACAGTTCTATGGTACAATTTCCATTTCAAGTTTCAATAATATCAAGTATGGGGGCATTGATATATTTTGTTCTCTTTCAATCTAATTATCAATTCCTGCAAGTTTGGTGGGGTGAATGTGTGTAATTCATTCCCTTTCGATCAATTGAATACATTTTAGAACCTAGATCTATCTACATTAGTTTGGTTCAAGTATGGAACAAGTAATGTGCGTTGGGTCTAGTGACACCCATTGGCCTCAACATCATTCTTAGCAAATCCTTTTTGGTCTCACTTTTGAGTAGTGTGCTACGATAAAAATCATGAGTTTGGATTTATTGCACCCCCAACCTCATTGACTAAATTGCCTAGATTGGTTTTATAAAAATTGGGACTTCATCACTCCCAATCCTCTTGCTTTGACGAGAATATTCTTCTCTAGGTTCCCCAAAAAGGGGGGCATACTCTACTCTAAATTCTTCATCATCGAGCCTCAATATTCATAGGGGATAATTGGTCTCTACAGATATTGTGTACTCCTTCCTTTCTCTCTCTATTTTGTCAATTTCAATTTCAATTTTCAAAGTTAAAGTTTTATTTTTTAGAATATAGGCATTGACTCATTTACTCACCTGACATCTATCAAGAGCTCCTCTTGAAATATTTATCTAGTCTCAATCAAATTATCCTGAATATTCTCTAATTCAAGAGCATACATAAGGAGCATCCTTTATACAAGTTTAAAGCACTCCAAACTAGGTTAGGAGCTAACCAAGTCAAATCAAGAGCATCCCGAGCCATGTCAAAGAAAGCATTATCAAGTATCAAGGGAAAAATTATAACAAATACATGTTGTTACATCCTCACAATTGCACTTTTAATAGGTGGAGAAATATGTGGGATTGATGTCTCTTCATATTAGTGTTACGCATGCGGCACAAGGGTTCCACAACTCAAACTGTTGACCTCTTCTAACATGTCCTTTAAAGGAGCTAGGGTTTTAAGAGAATAAGACTAGTTTTGGGTAGCTTATGAGCATTTTTTGGATCCTAGATCATACTTAGGGAAGGAAAATCAATAGTTGCAAGTGGTCACAATGTTGCCAACCTATTTTTCTAAGTTGGACAAGTCTGTACAACTCCAAACAAGTTGTTCAGGTTAATTATATCATGTGGTTGATTTTTTCCATAATGTAGTTTCACCTCCAATTTTAAAGAGTTTTCAACCTATTCCATCCCAATTCACTCCCAGACCAATTTAGAAACATGCATAAAGCTAAGTGTGCTTGTCCTCTTGTCAATTTCTTTATTTAACATATGTCCCAATTAATTCTACTTCTTAATCATTTATTGCATGCTCATATTTGAATGGTAAATGTCGATTTAATAATCTAAATGTGCATAGTTTCTAGATTGCAATCTAATTAGATATAGAGTGTAGACATTAGGGTTTCATTCTCCAAAATAGGTTACATAAATTATATATTAGATGTATGACATCAACTAACATTTTTTTCTTTATTATAAATATTCCATTTATAATGTCAAATATTCCATTTATAATGTCAAATTTTATAATATAAAAATTCAAATAAATTAGTACTATAGTAATAATTAATCAACACAACATTAATACCATAATATCATCACAACCAGCAACTCAATACAATTAATTAATTAATTAATTACACTGATACCACATCAATTGCTAGTTCATACCAATATTAAGTTATGTTTATGGAGTAAAAGAAATATTTGACCATATATGTGTGTGTGTGTGTGTGTGTGTGTGTGTGTGTGTGTGTGTGTATGTATATGTCATTCCACAATCACTAAAAATCATAATGACACACTTTGCACCCTTAAGGCAATTACTAGTATGGCATTTATTGAATGTAATTAAATACAATAATATTTTATATTCAAAACCACGCTTTTACATAAATTGTTAGTATAACATCCATTGAATACAAGTAAACATGTTTAAGTTCAACTACAATATCTTCGATAGTAATAAGCTACCACATAGCACTTATTTCTTATTTTTTGTCAGAAATTAAGCTTGTCTAGATGTATCTAGAAATTATTATAATTATCATATTGAAATTTGAACTTGTCATTGTCACCCTGTCATGATTGTATGTATGTGCTTGGTTGCTTATAAAATCGTACAAACTCTTTTGGTAAATATGGATAGTCCTAATAAATTATTAAAGTTATGACAAATCACTTCACCGTCATTTGCCTAGACACACATTTTGACACTTTATCTTCTTGAAATGACATGAACCTACAAAACTAAAATGTTAAGGATTTGTTTTGGGAGTCCACGTTAGAGAAAGCCACTCATTTATCAAACCCTTCAAATTGGACTAAAGATGTGGAATAAAATATGTCAGGCATATATATCCAATATTTTCTCACTTTAATGTGTATGTGATTGATGATAGAATGGGCTACCTCATTTGTCTATTTATATCAAATCGCATTCAAACTTAAGGAAATTAGTGAACTTAAACTTTGGCAAAATTGGTGCACACGTTAACTTCCAATTGTTAAAAATGAGAAAGCGAAGAGGAGTAGATGGGACCATATGACTTAGGGGAAATCATAAGTAATATGCATAAACAGTCCTGACACAAGACGTGGAAACCACATGCTAACACGAGGATGTAGAAAATGGGTTCGAACCAATAAAAAATCACCAAAATAATTCATTAATACCCAATTACGTCAACAAACATGATCTAAAATGGAATCAAGGGGTGGAAGGAGTGAGTATAATAGCATGGGATGTCAAATGAACGACCTTGAACATCCATTTGACTACCATAGGGCAATTTTTCTTTTTCCTTAGAGAAGCAATAGAAATTTCACAAAAAATATCCTGGACATATGGTAGAGTTTGTAGTCCCCCTTTTTTAATTGCAAGAGATTTTTTGAAGCCCAACATAGTGGTGCAACTATATTGAAGCCATCCATCAACAAGAAATTTTTTGAGACAATGATAGAATTATTAATCGATATAAAACCTTTCAATAAACAAAACAACATGTTGACTACGCTCAATCCAAAATAAACATATCAAAATTGATATGGGTGAAGTGTAGAAAAAACCTTTCAACAAAATTTAGAAATTTTGGCCATGGCATGTGCACTACAATTCTAGTAACAACATGTTGACCACCTGGCCAATGACACTTTGTATAATATTTATACCTGCACCAATAATTTCAGGTGCACATATTGTATTAGAGGCAACTTTATAATTGAAGCAAACACCCATTTTTATATGAGCTCCATATGAGTAGGTGCAGAGGTGCTAGGGGGGTTCCACATGAAAGCATGTGGGGTGTAAGGGTTTGTGACTAGGAGAGGAACTTTATTTAATATGAGGGGCAAAAAACTTTACAAACTTTTTTTCCTAATTTTAATTTTAGATGCCTACATGGGGATGACAACACACGGAACGGGAGGAGCTGTCATTTCCTTTTCCGTCACTGTCACCACCCTACGTGGGTCCGTTAACAGACTGGTCGGCGTAACGGACAGAAAAAAAATAAAAAATAAAAAATAATCGGGCGAATACCATTCGTTGGATAGAAATAAACGGCCGAGATGAAACGGTGTAAAGGCAAAATTAATGATTAGAAACTAAGGTTAGAACCTTAGGATGTATTTAATGTTTATTTTTTCCGTTTTGAAAAGGTCCCACTGTGCACTGTACACATACTGCTGGCAAGTGGCACCGGTGTTCTTCACGAGGTGCACGGCTCCAATGTCGGCGCTTTATAGTCCATTAATAATGTTTTCCATTTCCCACCTTACAACTTACTCAATAATTATTATATTTTATTAATTTGGCCTTTTTGACCTTTGAAATTAAGGAGAGTTTTGTTATTATTAATGGTGTATTAGTTATCATCAGAGATGATGATGTGAAACTTCGACAAAAATCATAAAAAAGGAAGTGAAACACCCAGAGATCCCCAACATCGAGAAGCTAGTCGTGGGTAACGACCATTCTTTGTCCGCTTCGAGAAAGCAAGTCCTCCAGTGTCTCTTGAGAAGAGTCGTTCACAATCCCCCCCATTTCCAATCTCAATCTCTGGCCTCTGACCTTTTGTCTTTGCGCTTAGTGAAGTAGACCCCAAGTTCACCTTGAGCCACACTCCATAGGGCTGCGAGGGAAAGCCCGAGTGGAGGTTTTCAACACCTTCACTCATCTTTATCGCCGCTCCACAAATAGAAGCTCCCACCACCAACTATTGAAGACACGAACCAACACTCACACATTTCAGAAGACGCTAGAAGAGAGGGATTATTGGATCCAAAGAAGGAGAAGGAGAAGGGGTAGGAGTAAGACGCCCAACAAGAAACTTCTCGTGGTTGCCCCATACAAAATCTACATCCATGGGAGCATTTCTTTCCCTCTAGGCCAATTGAGAGGCAAGCCCAGAGGGTTGTCGAGCACGAAAAGAACAAAGGGTCGCATGATGCCCAAAAATATTGCAACAAAAACATTTGAATGAAAGATCTTCATAGTTAAGAAACTAGGTTCATGAGCTTCAGAAAGAATCGAAATTGATCGTATGGAAGAGAGGTTTGGAGAGATCAATCAACCGCAAATTCTCAAAAAATTGCTACCCAAAAAGCTATCATTTATCTTAAAAAAAGATCTCACCTTATTGACCAATATTACAATATATTCCCCTTATTCAACATTATTATCTACTCTATATAATCTAAATATAAAAATCAATATCAATATATAAGAAATATACTAAAATATAAAATATAAATGTAAATATCATTATATAATTCAATAATTCTTAGTAAAAAGAATAATGATAAATTAATTTATTCAAACAAAATATAATGATGGATTAGTTTGTTTTAAAAAATGCATAATGGCGGAGGGAAAACTTCATACAACATTTCACGTCAACATTAATAGTATCTCATAAGATTTATATTTTAATTCAAAATTGACCCCACAAACAATTATGGTGTATTAGAGTAATGGAACAAAGGTATTGTGGGTTAGTTAAGGCGAGTTTATTATATCCCTTATAAATTCATTGGATGCAGTGGTTCCAATAATTACATTTCATAGAAATTGGTTTTTAATAAATTCAACTATTAGCTATGACACACTATAGTAGTATATTATTTTGTTCAAAATGGATAAAGGTCATAGAGTGATAAAAAAAAATTATGAGATTAAAGAAATTGAATGTGAGTAAAAAAAATTATGATATTAAAGAAATTGAATGTGAGTAAAATTGTGTGAGAATTTTTAGGATTAACATTTCAAATCAATTTATTATTGGGATGAAAATAAATATTGATTTTTTTTAAAAAAAATTACATAATTTTTTTAAGTTTTAAATAAATTTTACTAAAATTTATTTATTTTTAATATAATATAAAAATATGTGGTGAAAGTAAGAATTTTTAAATTCTCTAATTTTATGATATATCTTGTATCAAATAATAAATTACATGTTGTGATAGAAATGTAAACGGAGAAATATAATTAAATTGTATTTTCTTATGAGAATAAATAAAAAACTTCAATTCTAGGATTATGAAAGAGTTTTTACAAACATTTTTTATTATATGGGATTAATTCAATTACAATCTAATTAAAAGTTTTTATAATTCTACATTGTGATAGATATGTTAATGGATAAAATAATAAAAATTGTTTTTCCAAATTAAATTGTTAAAATATGATTTTTTTAATTAATTATTACAAATAACTTTAATTAACATGAGATTATTTCAATTATAATTATAATTGAAATTTTTCACAAATAAATTAATTAGATTATTATTTTTTAGAAATTAAATTTATGTATATTTAAATTATTTTAAAATGATTTTTTTATACAATTATATTTTAACTTGATTTCTTTTTTTTGAAAATCATAATATCTTAATTATATAATAAAATTTGAAATCTTTTCTTAAACAACACAATAATTATTATTAAATTAAAATTAAAACTTTAAAATTGATATTTCTTAACATTCTTGAAAAATTATATTTACTAAGTATTTCTTCTTTTAAATGTATTCATTTTTATAATAAATCAAAATATGCAATCCAAACATCCATTTCTTAATAATCCTAAGGACATATTTTTAAAATAAAATTTATCAGCTAATATCTTTTAGAATTATTAAAATGTAAAATAAATGGGCAGTAAAGGCAAACAAACCAGTGTGCCACATTGTGACTTTATAACTTTCAAAGTATTCGTCAATTTGACTCTTAATTGAACTTTTTAAATAAGTAGTGGTCAATTAATTTATGAAAAATAATTAATTTTATTAGAAATATTTTTTTTGGATATTCTTCAGGCATTAGCCAATGTGATCTGATTTTAAGAATTTGATTATGAATATTGAGAAATTACATTTGATAGAGGTAATGAGAACTTATATAAAATTGTAAACAAATCATTTTATTTTTTGTGGGGGGAGGGGACATTGGGTTGTCTGATTGAACAACATAATAATTGTAGATTGAGAAAAAAATAAAGAAATTGTGAACATTTTTATTAGATTTTGTGGTTCCCAATTAAATTGGAGATTAATAAATCGGATTATAAAATTGTTTGGCAAGGCATTTACAATTTTTTGATTTATTTTAGTTTTTCTCTAGTGAAAGACTTACATTTTGTGATCTATTACATTGGAGATTAAATTTTAAGAGTAAAAAGTCTGATTTGGGTTTAAAAAGTTGTTTGGCAATACACTCACAAATTTTTGACTTATTGTAACCTATCTCAAACATAGACTTTGAGTTGAACATAGGTGTTGTGCATAAGAAAGTTAATTATGGACTAAAAAGTTGCTTGGCAAGGCACTTTCAATTTTTTGACTTATTCTTATTGTAGCCTTTCTCAAGTGGACAATTGTGGTCCATTAGATTGATGTTTTGGACTAAAAAATTAGTTATGGACTAAAAAGTTATTTTGTAAGGCACTTACATTTTTTTGGCTTATTGTAGCCTCTTTCAAGGGTAGAGGCTTCCACTTTGTGGTCCATTATTAATGTTTTGGACTGAAAAGTTCATTTTGGACTAGAAAGTTATTTGTCAAGGCACTTACAATTTTTCAACTTATTATAGCCTCTCTCAAGCTTGCCAATGAAATCCATTACCAAGTTAAGATTCTTATTTTGGACTAAAAAGTTTCTTAACAAGACGTTTACATAATTTTGACTTATTGTTGCCTCTTTCAAGCTGGTTCAGCTCTATAGACATGATATGGGTGCTAGCTCGACTAGAGATGAACGACAGACTTGATTGGAGATATGATATGTGGGACTAAGGATGATATGATACCGTAGACTAATGATAAGAGACGTGACACTTTGAGGTACATTATCAAATTGAAGATTCATATTTTGGACTAAAAAGTTACTTGCAAGGCACTTACAAATTTGTGACTTAGTGTAGCCTCTCTCATACCAATAACTTGTAAACCCACGGTGCTTAGCAAGACACATTTTTTTGAATGTCAATCTTCATCAACCATTAAATTGAAGATTGGTGTTTTGGACTACAAAGTATATTTTTAAGTATCACTATACCCACAAATCTTCAGTGTTCTCGTAGACGTTTCGATCTCATGGACATTATTAAAACCATCTCTTTTCATTTTGATCCTCACATTTTCCAAACTTCCATCCACCAACCTTATGCAATTACATTTTCTCCCCAATACTAAAGATTGCAGAAGTTTGAAGATTTTAACTGTAAATTATTTATATGAAGGTCCACATCAAAAGTATTTAAGTCAAGAAGTAGAGGTAAACAAAACCATGTAGGATTGTAGAAATGTATAACCTTCCAATTCATTATAGTACTGAGAAGCAGGACGGATTGTGATTGATTTTAGTGGTAGGGCCTAAGCTGTAGATCTTAATTAAAAGTACGAAACCACTGGCAGTTAGAAACAGAGAGGGTAAGAAAAAAAATTCCATTATACCTATTTTATTCCTCTAAATTTTTTGCATTGGTTCACGAGATGAACAGAGGAGGGGGGTGTCTGCAAGTATATATAGGGATTGCAGTGGAGCAGAAGAAGAAGCAAGGATGAGTCAATGCATTAGGATTAGCAGAGTCTGATAAATTCTTAAGAGGTTTAGAAGCTTCTTGTTTGTATGTGTGAGGAAATAACTGAGAATTTCTTTTTCTTTTGTTGTATGTTTTGATTGAGCTTGGGCCTGATTTCTGACAAGCAGCAGATGCAGATGCTCTAGAGCTGTGCTAATTAGCAGACCCACTCAAATGGCAAGTACAATTTTGAATCTTCCTCTGTTGTATGTTGGGTTTGTGACAAAAGAAAAAACAATGATCATAATCTGCCGATTCTCCTTGTATAGATGAAAGAAACAAGGATTCTGTGGGTGTTTAGATCAAATACCATGGATTCAAAAGAATTAGAATCTTGTCATACTTTTCCACAGCTTTCTTGAACTTAGTGGGATGGCAATGGGGCAGGGTTACTGTTAACCTTTAAGTCTACCTGCAAAGCTCAAGAAAGTTGTGGGAAAATATGGACAGATTCAATAATATCCAGACTGCTGCAAGCTGCTAGAGCCAAAACAAAATGCGGGTGATGATTATTTTAAGCTCTGATAAGTAGATTCTTGCATTTCAAAGTTCGTGCATATTTCTCTATAATCTCTGCATCTCATGGTATTATTGCTATCGTTGTTTTCTCAGCATGTTATAAACGTTTCCATGGAGTCTGGTTTTACTAATTTGTTAACAAAACATGGTATACTTTTTTGTCCTTTCATGTCTGTTATTTTCTATGGATCTTATGATTTTTTGCTTAGAGGTTGTCTGTGCAGTGTGAACTGTACATACAATGGTTTGCGATCTTATAGTTCATGTAATCTCTTGATGGTTTCTATGCATCTTTATTATTTTCTATTTTTGTTCCTAGTAATGCCTGTGATCTTTTCTTTTCTGAATATGTATGTATATTTTAGGTCCCTCATCTTCTTATTTCCTTTTAACTCTGTGCTACCACCAACTAAAATCATTGACCCATCTTGGCCATTGATTTTCCTTAGCCTTGGAGATATTTAGTCATGAAGTGGCTTCTGGAGCTTTGAAGACAAGAAGTGACCCCAGCCTGATAACAGTTGATGCCCATAGATCATTGATAAACATTAGAGGATCTAATCTTACCAACGAAAACAAAATGTTCAAGAAGTGATCCCAACCTTTGATAACCATTAGAGGATCTAATCCTGCCAATGGAAAAAACAAATTCAAGAAGTGATCCCACCCTTTGATAAACATTAGAGGATCTAATCCTACCAATGTAAAAAAAAAATAGTTCATTGACGTAATGGGTCTGTCTTATCTTGATCCATACCAAGTATTTGGGCATTAGGATAGCAACTCTGTTTATTAATGGTAGGCTGCATTGTGTATTTGCCTATAATTTTCAAGTTTTGAAGTATTCTCAAGGTTGGTCCCAAAACCTGCATTAGCTGGTGTTTTTTAAAGTTAGATGCAAGTTTAGATATTCATTAAGTAGATCCTGAGATATATGATAAGCTGAAAATGTTATCTGGTTTACAGATATTCATGAAGTCAGTCTAGAACTCAGAATTTTTAACAATGAAAATGAAGGTTTAAGATAATATTCATACTGATGAAAAACATTTTTAAGATCAGGTTAATTTCTTTTTCTTGGCCAATAGGAACTCGATTTCTGCACACAGACCTTTGAAAGAACATCCATGGTTTTTTGGGATTCTAATCTTCTAGTACCCTCTTCGGATCATGAAGATTTGTTTATCTGATTATCACAGGCATTTCTCTGACCCTCATCAGATCAAGTGGGTTTGTTTGCTTTTAATTGGAAATCTTTCTCATTAATATACACACAGTTCTCTGATTAAATAAAAACAAGAGGAGCAATAAATGGGAGCAGGCTGCAGCCACACTCACTATACTTGTAGAGAAAGCAATCCTCTGTCATCTTATTGAATTCTTTTTTGTTCATGGCAGGATTTGAATGACTACTGTTTTGACTACTTGTAAAGACCAACTGGGTATTATTTTATTGAATTTGTTTTTGTGTTGATTGCAGGATTTGAATGGCTACTGGTGTGTTCGTGCGACCAGTAGTTTGTGGGTATGTACAGGTGTGTTTTTTTAAATAATTACAGCCCTGCCTTGATCTAGATATGTATTGTACTTAACTTCTTTGTTAGTTGAAATTCATCACATTTTGTGCTCATATGCAGCTGTGTATATCCTTTGATTTGAAAGTAGATGTTACTAGTCTTATTATACCATCTAATGGCGGCTCTCATGTACCCTTCTTCTTCCACTTTTTGCAGCCTGTACTGCTAAAAAGTAGTTTCCTCTTTTTCCTAAATCCAAGGCATGGAGATTGTAAGTTTGGAAAAAATTATGTGGCACTTGATTAAGAGGTATGGTTGTATTTGTTTAGTCCAATGATTGACTGGTCATTCAATGATGTGTCTCCTCGATGGCCCTGCTGTGCCAGTCTTATTGATGGAGGGTCATTGGTTGCTGACATATATGTTATACATTAAATATTCGTTTTCATGTTTTTTAAATGTATATGGGGATGATACCAGAGGGAAAAGAAGAACACTGGTGTGAGTGTATATATAGAAATTTGGTAGAATGTATAGTTTGTGCATCCCACATGACTCTTCAGGATTTATGTCTATATAACAATATGAAATGGAAGTATTAAAAAATGTAAGTAAAAAATAGAAGCTCCATAGGGGAGAGACACCAATAGTTGAGCAGGGTCCAATAGTTGATATAGTGTCTTGAATACACAACACCTAATAGTTGTCACAAAAGTACCTGGTGATTCGTCATTTTTGATATGAGAACACCCAATCCCATCATGCCATATAAGATTTGTCATTTTTAAATTGTCAATGTACAACCATTATCACCCATGATCATGGGTCCCAATCAAAATGTAGTGCAACGCAAATTTACAATTTTAAATCAATTCAAAATATGTCTTTCCCTCTAATTCAACACTCAAAATATATATATATATATATATATATATATAATTTTAAAAAATATTGAACTATGTGCTGTGAAAAAATCAAGATCTCATATTATATTTAAATTGATTTGGTGGGCCCCTAACTTAGGGTGCACCACTACTAGGTCCTCCCCCCTAATGCCTTAGAATATTAAATTTAGCTTCGTATGATCTTAGAATAGATTATATGGAGAGAGAGTGTGTAAATTATTGTTAGAAATGTAAATAAGATTTCTTGTAAGCTTAGAATTTATATTAATATACCTGATAAATTATTTTTAGAAATGTAGGGAAAAAAATAAGAGTTTCTTATGATTTTAAAGTCTCAGTTTATATTGAAAATAGTATGTCTACATGTCTAAGGAAAACTTAAGAACTCCATAAGATTTTAGAACTTTGAAAATATGGGGAAAATATAAGAATTCTTTATGATTTTAAAATTGAATTATATTGGGGATACCACATTTGGGTGGTATTATAAGACTGATATAATTAAAACATAAGAGCTCTATAATATTAAAATAGATATTAATATAGATTAGAAATTGTCTTTAAAAATGAAGAGAAAAAAATTATAATTCCTTATAATCTTAGAATATATTTAGATTGAAAATAATACATATAAGTGATGTTATAATATTATTAGGCCAATATAATTGAAACATCTAATATGTAAAAGAATAATAGAGTTGTTTTTATGTAACCTCATTTTCCATATTTATCTCCCCTTATCTCCTTAACTAGTTTACATTTGATTATATATACTTCCAAAAACTAATCATAATATTATCTAATATCTAGATATGTTCCAAATTATTACCAATGCCCGATTTCTTCTTATTTTACAATTTAGAAGAATTCATATACTTTTGACATGACAAATTATACATTGCAAACAAAATAGTATAACTTGAATGATATATGAAATAGAATTCCCTCTATAGTACCCACTAACTAGCCTACTAAGACTATTGCCCCACACAATTATAACCTATTTTAAAAGTAAAATAGACATTTTAAAAAATAGTCTTTTAAACAAATAATTATATTTTGAAAACTTTGTCCTAAAAGATATGAAGAGTCATTGGCTTGTAGTTCATGTTCTTTACTACTTTATAACATTAGTTCATATATATATATATATATATATATATATATATATATATATATGAGTTTAGTCGTAGTGATGATGGTCACAACAAAAGACTACATGAATTGTGCTTTTAAGAGAAATTTCTTTTAACTTTGTCATAGGTTTTTGTTATGTGAATTTGCACCAATTAATCCTAAGGTTCTATTGGTACTAAGGAATATTATCATTTGTTGCAAGGAAACAAAATAATCTTGTAGCATATAAGGATGGAATAAAAACCTAGATTCCACAAGGCTTGAATCTTCTTCTTGTGTCAATTAACAAAATATTAAAAGCATTCATGGAAATTTCCTTCAAATAAGACAAGTAGTCCATCTTCCCTGGTTTGGTTGTTAGTATGGGTGCTTATAGCATCAATCATTGGTTTTGTTTTTTGTATTCCTTTTCAACCATGTAGATATAGACATCCCTAGACATCCCTTTAGAGGAGTGGGTAGATGTCACTACTTGAAATAGTGTGAGCCACCATAGTAGGGCATAATGTAGTGCTAAAGTGAATTAAAGGTTTTTTTCTACTGCCAATATACATCATTTATTATTCTTGTTTTGATGATGGATTATGAATGTGATTGAAAATATCTTACACAATTTTTAATTTTATTTTTCTTAGAAATTACTCTCTCACCACCAACTGAGCATAAATTGATAAGTGTTGGTATTGACCGTCTTCCTTTTAATATATCAATGCATGCAAAAGTACATAATAACCTATCTTTTATGTAGGGACCATTGAAAATAGACCACCACCATACCAATTAGTTCAATGATTTCTTTTTTTTATAAAAGATAAATATTTTAACAAAAAAATTACAAATAGATTTATAAAAAAACTTTCTACAAAATTAATAGCTTGATTTCATATGGCAAAGTGTGTTGTCATGCCATCCACTAAGATACAAATGTTACAAAATATTTAAAAAATAAGATATGAAAATCAAATCTAAAGCATTAATAGGATTGTTGCCAATAGTTGATTGAATTCCACTTGTAGCAATACATACTCACTCACACTACAATCCCTTATTTAGTGGTGTTGAAGGCATTTAGGAACTCTGATCCATTGTAGTTGCAGGAAATTATCTCTTAGAACCATAGCTCTATTTTATTTAAAAGTATCTTACCTTCATCCATTTAGATGCAGGTATCTCGAAACTTGTAAATGTAAGTCCACACTAAAACATTAAATCGAAGTATTTGGCAAGGCACTTACAATTTTTTGACTTATGATCTAGCCTCACTCAAGTGAAAGTTTAGACCTGTTTGGGATAGACATGTTATTTGTTAGGAAATAAGAGATAAAATATGCGGAATAATCCTTTACAAAATCGCAACAGTAGAAACTAATATGTAGAAAATATTTCAGATCTCAAATAAAAGTGCAGAATAAATAACACATCACAGAGAGACAAAATTTAACGTGGTTCACCCAATTTGGGCTACGTCCACCAAGAATCACTTGCTCAGATTTTATTACAAGCCTCCACTCTCTCAATACAATACCCAGATCCATTTGGAGCTATGCTCAACAAACTCTACAAAATTCACACCTGAATTCAAAGCACATCTGCAATACATTTGTTTTTCTATCTATCATATGCATAAGACCATATAAATAGACAATTGCTTAAGCAGTTTGATACAAAACCGTGGGTATCAAAACCATGGACAAAAACCATGGGTATCAAAACAATGGGTAAAAGCCGTGGGTATCAAAACAATGGGTACCGAAAAACCATGGGCCCAAAAACAACCCATAACGGTCACCCATTACCCATGGGTTAATAAACCACCCATGAAAATTTGCTTCAGGGGGCTTCGTCCCCTAGCTCCCATCAATCGGGGGGGCTTCACCCCCTCGAACCCCCTTGACTCGCTCACCAGCAAGCGGGACCACCGTAAAAATACCTGAGTGTAACACATAGAAGGTGTACCACACTCTAACATGAAAACAGGCTCCACAAACATAACATTATTTTCCCAATTAAATTTAAGGATGACTGATTATTCACACAATTTTTTTCTTAGCACTTCAATATTTTCAAGTATTAAAACCCATACATTCGACGTTATTTACTTGAAGGCCAATAATATGTGCTATATTATGAATATTTTTTTTATATTATTGGTAAATGGTTTTTTGGGGGGACCATACCCCGAGAATGGTTTTGAAGGGGACCATACCCCGAAAGACAGAAAGGCTCAAAATTCAGATGCGACGCGAGGAGTACAGACAAAAAGGCCTAGAAGTCATGAAGGAAAATGAAGCACAAAGGTAGTGGACAAACTACCACAAGAAGCCCAAAGACAACCCAAAATCAGTTCCACAACAGTTTCCTGAACCATAACACAAAACACAACCACAAAATGACTGTAAAACAAATACTAAAACAGGGATGGCCTAAAAACCATCAAAAATGGTTGAAACCCTGAGTTAGCCAAGAGAAGGATACACTACTAAAATTGTTTGCCCCAACTGCAGGTCATGGCATAATGAACCAAATGTGGAGCTTTCTTCTTAACACTTGTCCATTATTCATCGCCTTCGTTCGGGACAAAAATGTCCACCTTCCCCAGATTCTCATTGTGAACAATGAATACTTTGTCATCCTTGGGGAGGGGACCCACCACCTTGGTAGCAATAACGGTGGTACCAACTTGTATTTCTACTTTTCTAGTTCCTCATATTTCCTCTCTAAATAATAAATCAATGAGTCAACCATAAATGCTTCATAATTAGTAGCTTCCCTCAAAATCCTTTTTTCCTCCATGGTCGAGTTGTCACTACAAATAGTGCATTGATTCCCACCAACTTCACCCTTGGGATTCGGCCCACCATTCTTTAGAGGATTCAAATTAGGTTTGGACGGTATTTTCTCTAGTGAATTTGAAATGAGCGATATATCCGCCTCTCCCAAACCGTTGTCAGCCAAAACCACATTCTTTATACCGTTGTTTCCTAGTTGTATCCTGTCGCAGCAATGGTTTTCCAATTTCAAGGCATTATCCCCTTCCGTCCTTGGTTCTACCTTATTTTCATGTCCCTGGGAATTCTCAAATCCAGCTATCTCATTAACAATAGGCGTTGGAAGTATTTCTTTTGATGAATCTTGTCGTGACCCCTTGTGCTCCATCAGAACCGTGTTCAAGCCACTCACGCAATCATTCTGATGTGTTTGATTTATCTTCCTCAATTTTTTGGGTTATGTCCCTTTGCATCCATGGCTTTCATGGCCCACACACCCACAATTGCTGCAATATATAGGTGAATCTTCATAGCATGTTTTTTGTTTCCATACACCATCCCTGGTTAGTAGGTTAATGGCATCGGGAGGTGTTGAACCAATTGGGACATTTACACACAATTTGGTTGCAAAGAATCTTGCCCTATAAATAGTAGTCAAGTCTAGTGCTAACAGTTCACCAATTGCTTTTGATGTACCCATCAAAACATCCATTTCCCAGAACTCCAATGGTAGTTCAGGAAACCTAACCCAGATCAGGCATATTGTTGGAGTGTGTGTTTTAGCTCCAAACTTCCATCTTGTGATGGAGAGTGTAGTTCTACCATAGAATCATGGACACCCCTGCATAACATTTTCAACATCTTCTTCAATAGAAAAAACAAACAAGAAGCTTTTTTCAGAGAGGGAAAGGGTATTGACTTGCCCCTGAATCATCCATTTCTTCTTAACCTAGCTTCTTACTTGGTTGATATTTGGCTGGATTCCAGTAAAACATCCAATCAGAGAAAAGTTGTATCTTTTGCATGCTCTCTCTACAACTGTGTCTGGGACATTTAGCCATGGAGAGTCTTGTCTCAATTCTAGATCCAGCTGCTACATTGGTTCTTATGACTGTGACTATTTTTTGAGCAAATTTTCCCATGAACCCTGCTTCCATGCCGAGCTCTAGAAAAATAGAAGTGATTTCATGCACACTGCAGGTGAATTATAAATATCTATTTTTTTAATTGTTCAATATTATGAATAAATTGAAAAGGGAATACTACTACATTTTCTCTCTATTATTGTTGTAAGTATATTTTTTTATGTTTTATGAAATTCTCATTTAGTAGTATGTAATAGGATTTCATGGTTGAATATGGAAAAATATGATATCGACATTATGCTCACAGGAAGAGTATTTGCAATGGGCCAAAAGAAGAAGAAATATAGTGTCAACAAAGTAGGAACAAACGACTATATAATTGAATTAGTTCAATGGAATTATTTGATATTATTTGATATTATCAACCATTCTATTATTTTTGTACATTTACAATCTTCTATTATCATAACAAGATATTGAAAAATTGAAATTGACTAGTGAAGATGATGGTTTGTTTTTAGCGCATTTATGTCTATGTTTATGTAATTCATTGATTTTTAATTAGAAAAAGAAGGAAAGTATATTTAATTTTACATCATATTTGTATTAAAATTAAAAGTATATATAATTATAAAGCTTTCATTCTTCAATACATTTTGAAACTTATTTGATGTTTCTAAAAATCTTCATTCTTTTGTTAGAAATAAATTTAAATTCATTATTCATTTTTTATATAATAGGATTTTTTATATTTGTATTAAAATTAAAAACATATTTAATTATAAATCTTTCTTGCCTATTTAGAATCAAATTTAAATTAAAATATGTATTCTCCTTATTAAAAAAAGGTGTATTAAATTTTTGAAACCTATTAAAATTGAATTTGAATTTATTTTAAAAATTAATTAAAAATAAAAAGTTTTCAATTTCATATAAAAAACCCTCTGAAATTTATTTTAAAATTTTAAAACTTCAATTGTTAAAAAAAAATACCAAAACAATCCAAATTTAAACTCGTAGGACTGACTCTTGATTGTAAGATAACGCAAAACCTATGCTTTGCTCAATAAAAAAATATGTCCACTGACCCTTTTAATTAAAAAGTCTAAACATATCATTTATAAGGAATATACCATGTAATAGGGGGGGAAAATAATTGTACTAATATTAAATTATTATGCCTCATAGGATATGTATCAATTGCATGTCAAAAACAAAAGTGTTAGGTCTATACAAGTGGGGGGGAAGCATTAACATAAGCTGTTCTATATATCTAGTTACATTTTGAATTAGAATGTATAAATATGCAAACATCTTACTCACATAAATTATATTTTTAATTGTTGAGTATAGTATAACTTATTTTTAAAATTGTATTAAGTATTCAACAAATTACAAAAAATAATTAGAATTAGTTGTAACAGGAAAAAGATAGTGACAATGATACCAACAACCATCAATAATAATAACCCAAGATTGCATAAATTATGTAGCACACATTAATTATAGCATTTAAGAGTTATCCAATAATAGCTGCAATGAAAAAAGGACAACAATAACACAACAACATTGACAACTTAAGACTATATGTAGTCCATAAATGATTGTTCATTTATCTAATATCATTGATTAGAACAATATAATTTTAACAAATAATTCAAGACACAGACTTTCTTTTGAGAAATTTTTCATTATATCCTTCGAGATTTGACATTGGTTTTGAAGGCAGAATAATTGAGTCTTCATTGTATTTTTTGCATTTAGTTGATCATTGAGAGCTATAAAGAAGTTAATTACCTGGAGAAGCATATTTGTACTAGAGAATTGAATTTCAATCTCAAAAGGAAATTTATTTTGAGAAGGTAACATTGAAACAAAATTCTCAAAGTGCTTTGATAATTACATGGCGGAAAGTATCAAATATGGCTTTGTCAAAAGCGGATAAGCCTAAAAGCGTGGATATGCATGACAACTTCTAGGGGAAGAATACAAGCAACAAAGATATGGGATAGTTCCAAATCTTGTAGGCATATGGACAAATATAAAGCATGTTTAATAGATTCATGAGAATTACAAAATGGATAGGTTGGTTATGGCCGAATGAATTTCTTTCGAGCACCAATTAGCAATTTAACATGAAGTAATTTCCATTAGGTATGATGTGATTATGCATTAAATTTAGATCACCAAATATGTTGGCTTAATTTGGTCCAGGTTGATCTAGAAAGTTTGCACGTCCACTTAGTGTAGAGATGATGTTCATGAGAAATAGATGGAAGTGGAAGTATTTAATTGGATTTACGAAGAAAAAAATAATATTGTTGTCATTAGTCCATCTCTAATCCTTCAAAAAAATATTGTGACACTATGTGGAGGGAAAGATAGTGAGGGAGGAAGGAACTAACCGCTAAACATTAAACACCGGATCCTCATCACAAACCCACTAAGATGAAATTGATGTTTAAGTTGTTGTCACATTTTCCATGTGAAGTTAGGCATATCCCAAAATTCATTAAAGGAATGAATTCCTTTTTGTAAAGGTGTTTTCCCTTAAATTCACAACCGATAGTAAGAGGTTTGTGATCTTGTTGGATCAACATGTTCAACTAGATGGAAGGTGATGCAAAGATTAAACTTGGCCTAAGGTTTGAATAGGCCAAGTTAGTTGAAGTGAAACAATATACCAATCCTTTCATATGTTAATGAATGGAGCTGAGACATAAGTTGTAAATAATGGTGCTAAAAGAATCTTGTCATTCTAATTTAAAGAGGTCCACTGTCATCTAACAATAGCTTATTGGATGTAGAATGAACAAGGTGTTTCCATGGTACATCATCATCCATATCCCTGACTATCCATTTAGTTGCTAAATAAAACCCCTGATAGAGGGGAATTACTCAACCCATTGATCTATTCAAAGAGATCATTCATTCCATCATAATTACCATGAACACCATGAAATGAAATGAATTAATGTACATGAACATGCTCTTAAACACCATGGAATGGTTTATGTATCCCTTTGCCACCACTTTGAAACAACTTGATATCATCCCCCTTATTTACATCTTTAACATCAATTAAGAGGTGAAGAGACATTGATGACACATCATTTTCCTTATATTAAAGATAAATGACTAAAATAAACATTATGACTTTTCATATTCCTCTTTTTAATGTCTTTGTATGTGCTCCCTAGATGATATACGGAATACTATGAACATCGTGACTATCTACAAACATATGTGGAAGATATTCGCAATGTATATACAATATATTTATATATCCTTTTAGATTATATTCTTCATGTCACTACTATATGTTCAATTTTTGTTGAGTATTATGTCAAGTCTTCGAGCCCCATTTTTAATATATTGATTTTCTATCAAAGGTCCATCTTTTATGGACTTCTGATAAAATTTATAATAATTACTCATATGGTCAATTCATCAAAAAAATAATCAAATTTTGTATCATATTAATGTTTCTAAAAGATAAGGCCAAAAAGACATAAGGAAAAATACAAGAGTTGTACTTGGAAATGAAGAGAATTACATATGACTAATTGGATGGGAGAGGATTACATAACAACCAAGAGGAAACTCAATATTCAAAAAATTGTATTAAAATTATTAGAGGTATCTCTTCATACATGTATTTCTAACTTACAAATTTGCAAATGTATATCTAGGGTTTGATATATTTGCCAATTTCATTGCATTTCTTTTCTTCATTGGTTTACATTATTTGACTACTTGGTAATGATTTATCCCAAAATGAATTAAGTGTTATTAGAAAGGGGTTAGTTCATTTCACTTAATTAAATTTCAGATTATGGTTAGAAATAAGATGGATATTTAGATTATGAATTAAGCATTTAGACCAAAAGATACATATAATATAATAATTTGCAAGATTGATCAATTAAAACATGTGCTAGATGTAATAAAGCATGAGAAAGCAAGTGCATTTAACTATTTAGATTATATGTAAGTTGATATGGGTGTGATAGAATGTTGAACATACTTTGTCTCTATTTCTAGAAGTGTTGATTGTATTGGGACTAAACAACCAAACATTATTTGGAACTTTTTTCCCTAACTAATGGTTATGTCAATGGAGGTGTTGGCACTTTGAAACTTGTTGTGCCTTTATGACTTCTTGAGATTTATCTTGCTGTAAGAATTTAGGTCATGTAAATCTATTAAACCCTCTAAAATCAACCAAAAATAACCAAAACCCTATACATGTGTGAAATCCCTACAAAAAGGCTATTTTTTAGGTTGAATTGAAATCCATATACTACCTACATTGGCACTATTCTGAAGGGCATCAAACTACACATATTTCTCTACCTAGATATTTGATATTTGTGTGGATACAACTATATTAGATATTTTATCACTTTATAATGTTTGTAATGGCTTTCTTGTTTAGTGCTTGCTTTGGATTGGATGGTCTTTGACTTGGGAAGCTTGAATCTAGGCCATGGTTTGGAGTGATTTAGAGTTGTGTAGGGGTTTCTCCCAATGTATGTTTTTTCTTAAGGGAAATTTAAAAGAGCTTTGAATACCTTTTGAATGATTTGAAATTGAAGAGTACTTGAAAGTGCCATGTGAATAAATGAGTGTGTTTGACTTACTGGTATAGATTTCTATAGGTATAATTTCACATTAAGGCCAACCCATGAGAAAAGAAATGACCCATAAAAGATATTGAATTGAGAAAATGACCATTCGAGGGGTTGGGATGAAACTGCCAGTTTCAAAATAACTTGTTACGTGGTTTGTTCCATGTTTGGCAGTTTGCTCTAAGAAGGGTGTGCAATGGTGGAAAGTTATGTGCATGAAAATTATAAATAATAGACTACTTTGGACTGATATGAGTTATTTTGTGGGCAATTAAGCATTACAATTGAGAGAGAAAGAGAGCAAGTCTTGCAAAAAAACTAGGTATATAACATTTAGGTTTGGAATAGGTGCACAAGTCATGATTTATGGATTAATCCAATATTGACGTTATCAAGTGATTAATTACCAAATTTAGGTGTCTACATTCACCCCCCTTTAACGTAGGGAAAAATATTACTTATTTTTAAAAGGGAACCTATACCTGAGAGGTTAAATGCACTTTTTCTTCACTTTATTGCTTGAAGTGGTTGCAAGATCCCAAATGTGAAAGCATGTAACATATAGTGTAGTCAATGTCCATATAGAAAGAATCTAACTTTAACACTATATTTAAATTTCATTTTATTGTTAGAAATTGAAAGATAATAAAGCATGAAAGGATTACACCTATTGACCGCCTCCACTTTTGCACTCAATGTTATGTAAAAATCTTGGGCCCGTGAGAAACTCACGGCCCGAGTTCCTTCGGGCCCTTGCTTCCCCGAACACATGAATCACCCGCATCCCTCCATAGTGGAACTCATCGACGGCTCGCCAAGTTGGCTCAAAGAGCCAACTCCACTTCTTTCCCTCTAATTCTGCTAAGTCCCTTTGTGATCCAATCCATTTTACATTGCGTTCATCCTATCTCGGCCCAATGTCAATGAGCTCCTCCATAAATGGGCACTGAGCTTTGCACCGTGAGCATCCACTGAGATCCTTTCCTTCCATTGTCGAGTTACATTACTCAAGCCAAGTTGACCTAAGTATTGGATTGCCACAAATCCCTAATTTCACTAAGTCTTTGTGGTTCAGCCTTCATTTAATCCATAGGGATCCAGAAAAACACACCACTTCATCAGTTCCATCAGCACCAAGAAGGAGAAATAAGAAAAAGTGAAAAGAAATGAGGTAAACGAAGGTTTTGGACAGAACTGCCACCCTGCAGGGCGGTGGTCATGAAACCACCTCCTAGCCAGGGTGGCGGTCCTGAGACCACCGGTCTGCATAGGGCAGTGGTCCTAAAACTTTCGAATAGAAAAGAAGAATGAAACCGAAATGGATGCAAATTTGAAGCACACAGTCGTGTATCTTCCCTTCCATTCCTTTTCACATTCTCCAGTGCACGGGAGGACATGTGAAGGCCTATAAATACATGGAAGGAGTAATATAATAGACATTCGAAGGTGAATCATAATTTAATGAGAGCAGTGAGCAAGATCTTCAGTGTTGGAATGGAATTGTATGAGCAAGGTGTAGAAACAGAGCAAGCAAGTAATTGGAGAGAAGGTTTACATTGTTGCTTCTTTTCATACTTATTATGATTTGTAATTGTCTATATTAGACCAATAAAAGTGGGAAGAAAGAGCAGTTTCCCTTCTCGACTGGTTTTCCTCCTTGGAGGTTTCCAGGATAAAAATTGTTGGTGTTGAAGTTGAATTATTTTCCTTCTCTACAATTTCCTTTCTATGGCACTAGATAATCAGTCACGAAGCTCTAATATTTAAGAAAATATGTCATTTTCTAGAGTTGAAAGTAGAACAGCATAGTTGTGTGATTCGTAGTTCCAAAGTAGAAGTTTAGGGATCATCATTGCAACGACTCTGCAACTTATGAGCTCGTGCCCTTTCATTGAACCAAACTGGCGACCATGGCAACCATGTCCCTCAATGTCGAGTCAACTCCTGCAACTCATCAGAGTATTCAAGTAACTCGGCTTGGCTATGATCCTACAAATCAACCTAATTTTCCCTCAACATCTCGGTGGGTTAGGACTTGCAACTTTATGTCATGCTTTGGGATAAACCAATGGCTTGATCTCCTCAGCTTTATGTAATTTCCTTTTATCAATGTGGCTTGTTGTTCCAATTAGATGAGCTCGATGAACTCAAATCGTAGCTCGCCCCTCCTCAATCATAAAACCAGCTCACCTAGGGCCATAACAGCTCATTTTTCCATCCATGAACTAAAAAGGAGCTCGGTGTGATGTATCTCAACTCACCGAGCTAGGAGCCAGCTCACCCACCAGCTCAGCGAGCTGGTAAGGGCTCCAAACTGAATTTTCTCAAATTTTCACACATTTCCCCTAAAATTGTATGTGACTTTTGGATTTTAGTGCTCCAAGGGCCTAGTGAAGGTGTTTAAAGGTGCCTTGGGGAAAACATCATATTTTACTATTTTTTCCTGTAAGTGGGCCCCATAGCTAATTTCTCTAACCTGAATAAAACTTTGAGCTTCATGAAATCCCAGAAGAGGAAAAATTCATCTAATGGCTTCCATCCTTCTCGGAGACTTTTTTGATGCCCCCAAAACACTAAGGTCTGCTTGCATGCTCCAGAATGCCCAGTGGGCCCTTTGACAACCATAGGTAGTGCAAGGCTTCTCGTTGTCCATTTTCACCGAGAGGTGAAAATGGATAACAACTCCCTTATTGAAACACTTGAAGAGAGGGATTGGAACTAAGCACTAGATAATTAGGGGTGATGAGTCCCCAATTTAGAATAGTTGAAACCATGAAAGGAAATTAATGCCTCGATACACTAGTGAAGGGTTTTACTAATATAATTTCCCCCAAAGTCCTTCCCTAAAGAGAGAGGAACAATTTCATAAGGTGTTTTCCACCACTTAAATCTTCCAAAGAGAGTGAGAGGAAGAGTTTTATAAAGAATCTATTTTCCCCTTAAAACTTCTACCATGGTTTTACAACATTGTAGATGGATTTATGCCTCAATATGTAAAGTAAAGAAAATGATTAAGGGAATGAATTAGTCTTGTACCCCCAATATGCATTGTAATGGCATTGATGTATCAAATGTGTTAAGCTAAATGAGAATGAACTAATGCTCATGCTCCTAAGTTGTTATTGAAAAAGTGTTTATGATTCTAAGAAAGGAGAATGGAGAATTTATGCCCCCATACTCCACATTTAGATTTATTAAACTATACTTTAAACTATGCAATTTGTATTAGAAACATGTAAAAGTTTGTATGTTACAAAAAAAAAATCTTGTTATCAAAAAACTACCCAGAACAATACCATTTATTTTGGACAGTAACTCTGATGGTTCCATCTCTATTGGATGTTTTTATTCCTATTCAAATTGTGGAAATGATATCTTTTCATGTTCATGTGTCCACATATTTTATAATATGTTTGTGTGCCTGAATTGCATTGATTTCCATGTGATATATCCACTGAATTCCCCCCTCTTTTGAGGTGAGTGAGATGCATTGTAAATTGCTTGCCTCAAATGAATGGGTCATGACATATAATCATGTCCCACTTTTTTCTATTTTCCCACTAGTTAAATATTTACCACAAATAAAACTTGACCAAACATGTATAAAATGACCAAACAGGTATTTTTAAGTGCCTAAATACACAAATATGTTGTGCATCCATAATTTACCTAAGAACATAAAAAAATCCAGTATTTTTAAAGATTTATTTAGTAGTTAGTTTTTAAAACATTTTTGGCCACCTAACGGGACATGCTTATATTATTTTACCCGAATAGAAATGTGTATCCAAGTCAAATATATTATATAGTCATTGTTGGATCACATAGAAGATGCCTATAGGTGTCCCACATATACAACCAGGTCATGTAAGATATTGCATGGTAGAAACCATGGGATAAATAGATAACAAGCATGTGAGTATATAAACATAAAAGCATACAAGTACAATAGTAAATGTCACATAGTTATTCATAGAAAAGGCTAAGATATGTGCATACATGGGACACAGTAGTGTCACATACACAAGAAAAGGTTGCATGGTTGCGTAATAAAAAGGAAATAAAGGACATAAAAAAGAACACATAAGTGTCACAAATGCATAGATAATTCCAAAGTACACATACATAAGACTGGAAAGTAAATGTGTGGTGATGAATAATAGACAATACCCAATAGGTGCATGGAATAAGATATAGTATTCCTGCACATTCCACATGTATTAGACCCAAAAATATGAATAAATAGCATATATAATAGTGTTTAATATAAGCATAATTAGGATGTGAAATAGCACTATGTAATGAAACAATAGTAATTGATAGTGTAGTGGATGCCTCCACATTTTGCAAGGCCACTAGGTAAGATAAAGGATCCAACATCTACAAGCATTGTAGAGTCTTGTGTATCTTACACCATGCTCATATACCTCATTAAACATATTTTTGTAAAGAGTATACAATATACTATCTAGCAAACCTTTTGATAAACATATGCAAAGTAGAAAAACTAGTAGACCAAGCCATGTCCAAGTCCTGATGTTTTATTTTTGAAATATTTGTATGTTTTTGAATTATTAGCATTTTTGAATGTTTTTACATTTTTAGAATATTTGGGTTTTTTTGTATTTTTCAAATATTTGATTTTTTTTTGTATGTTTGGAAACATGTGTAGTAAGGGATACAATATGATAGGATCAATTGGGTGCAGAGAGAAACCATCTAGCATAGATGAAGGATTTATTGATATAGAACACGTAGGTATAACATGAGTAGAATTAATAGGTGTGTACATAGAAATTGGTACTCTTCTACAAGAAATAGTATGTAAAGGAGGCTCATAAGGGATACCCTAAACCATACTATCTTGATTACCATAAGTGTATTATAAATATGGATAAATAATCAAAGGAATACCTCAAAGTGTATGAATCCAAGGGTATCCTAGAAGCATGTGACATCTGTCAATAATATTTGTAACCAAAAAATGTGTAGGAAGGATAATTTCCCCCACTTGAAGGGGAAGGATAATTTTTCTAATAGATTGATTATGAGAATGTGCATTGAATTGGATATTCTCTCTAGTATAGCTCAAATAAATAAGTATTTTTGAGAGTACACATGTTGTACCTAGAACCATTATCAACCATGCCATTATGGAAAGGTTCTTGATTAATAAAATTTTGAATATATAAATTACGTGAGAAATAGGATCATTAACAAGTATATTATGGTCAACATTGTGATAAGAAGTAGAATCCAAGCTAGCTTTTTATTCTAAATTAACTAGTAATGATACTCTGGAAACTACATGTTCAAGTGGTTTCAATAGTGGAGTAAACTACACTAGGTTTTAGTGTTCAATATGGGCCTCATTCGTAATGTCATGCAGTTGTTTGGATAGATTTTTCTTCGGCTCGAGAGGTACTTTTATAAGAGGCTTAACTTTATTAGTAATGCTTAATTCATCAATCTCAGAAGTATGTAAGTTATCAAAAGTAATAAGTGGTGTCAAAGGAGTAATAATAGGCTCACTAGAATTAGAATATTCAATTTTACAATATTTGAAAGGTTCCTTATCCACTAGAACAATATATTCATTACCATTATGTATAAATTTGACACACGGATGAAGAATAAATGGAATGGATTCCATATAATGGATTTGTGGCCATACAAACATGATATTATATTAAAGAACATTTTCCATAACATGAAATGTGGTAGGGATCATTTTGGGGCCAACTAGAACATAAACAGTGATTGTACCAAGTGTGGGTTGTTTGATGTTATCAAATCCTTAAAAAGATAGGATTAATAGAAATAACAGGCATGGCAATACCCATTAATGACAGTAAATAGCTATGGAAAACAATTAGTCCATATCTATGGTATTTGTTAGCACTCTTTTGATGATAAACCCATGGATTTGTATAGTGATTAATAAAGGTAAACATTGATTTTTTATATGCTTAAAAGGTAACTTAATAGGAGCAAAATTAAGAACCTTATTTGTGCTTAGAGATGGGTTTTCAATAGGAAGAACAAAATACAGTCATGTATTAGTAGGAAGAGTAGAATATTTCTCTAGGATAGATTTGAATGTGATATTATTGGTATTAATTAGATCTTGTATAACATGATGAATCTTGAAGTATTTGTTAGTACCATTTCCAATAAATTGATTATAGTCATAAAAACATTAGAGTCAAAATATTTAGCTTGATATTTTCTCATATCAACCTCAACAGATGAAGGGAGGGACACACAGTTACGATAAAAAAATTATAAGTTCAAATATAGTGGAGAGGGAAAAATGATGGTCAATCATGTGTGCATAGCCAAAAATCAACCTCCATTGATTAATATATAATCATTGGGACATTATTTTTCATTTTCAATTTGTTAACAACATATGAACATTAGATAATGAAAACTTGAGGTCAATTATGTGCACATAACCCAAAATTATCCTTCATTACTCTTATTACAACTACTATGAACCTTTTTTGTGAAATTTGGTCTAATAATGAAATACATAATGTTTATACCCTAATTAATTTTTTAGATGTTATGGGATACACAACAACAAGAAGGATGTAAGGGTTTGCAATAGATAGACTATTATGATCAAATAAAATTTAAACATTAATCATTCATAATAAAAATAATGCATTCATACATGTAACAACTGATAAACAATAATTAATTTCTCAAATACACGAGATGAGATAAAACTATATGTACATGGCAGGATAGGGAGGATCTGGATGTGCAGGATGATAAAATAAAAAGATCAAAAATTGGAAATACTTTGGTGTAAGTTTTGGAGCTACAAACCAAATAGGAGCAAGACCATACAACTTTTTTATTGTCCAAGATGAAATTTTACACTCTTGGCCTAGAACTATACGGTTTTGTATCCTTTGAATTTAGAGATCTTAAACTTCTCGTGTGGTTTGCTTGTCTAGAAATGCATCTCGTTGTATGTCACTCTTTTTCACACAAATTTGGTGTGACTTGTAATCACTTGTAACAAATTTGAAACCTACATAACACTTCACCGAATCATATCAAACCAAAAGGATAAAACATGTGTGTGTGGTTAAGGTTTGACTACCCTTAACATTCAAACTCCCAACTACTAATCCAATCCAAGTCCTCCACTACATGCCCTCATTTCAAGATCAAAACACATGAAATTCTCCTAGGTGTTTCTGCAAGTGTGAATAGTTAACCAACCCCCTAAGGGTGTCCTCATTTTTTTAACACCAATGTAATGGGTCAATTGTATATTATATATTGTACCTAGAATGGTAGTAGTGTGATGTGGTGTGCCTCAACTTTGTTATTTAACCCTTTTTTTCTTAAGACCCTTGAACAATGCTTGGAGTGACCTTGGTTTTGCTAAGACATGGCTCTATGCCATTTTCATGCTTGTAAATGGAGGAATCTATACTCTTTTACCTAGTTAAGTGCTTTAAAAATGGAGTTAGGACTACCATAACAGATGTGTAGCTAATTTGGGAAAATTTAGGAACCCTTTGAGTGATTTTGGAATGATGTTTTATATAATATTTTGTAATAGTATAAGGTAAGTTATAAAGTGACATATACTTGCTTATATATCCTTCTGTAGGTTAAAATTATAATAAGGAAAACTGTAGGAAGATGAAATAACCCAAAGAATATATTCACATTTAAAATAGAGTTGGTGAACTTAAGAAGACAGGATTGTACAAGTCAGGAAATATTGGAGCCCACATTCCAACCTATTTGTATAGGTTTGGACAGAGAGAGATAACACCAAAATAGAAAGTTTGGACATGAAGCATAAGCACAGGTTTTGCTTATTGCTTGTATTAGATAGTATTCCTATAATTGATGACAAAGTAGAGTGTAATGATAAGCAAGTCATGGGAGAGCTAGAGAGATGAACTAATCGCATTCTAAATGTGAGCATTTGTCTTAGAAAGGGACCATGGTCAAAATCGACATTTCACAAGGGTAATTTACAAAATTTTAGTGTCTACACAAACATCTAATAACAATAAATGATGGTTAATTATGTACACATAGCCCCAAATATTCCTTCATTATTTTTCTCATGCATAAATAGGACCTTGGTTTTTTGGATTTAATTTATCATCAACGTTAAAAATACTAAATAATGAAAAGTTAATGTACTTTTCTTGTGTAAATCTACAAATAATTTTTTTTTCCTTTTATTTCAGCTAAATAAGGGTACATTGGTTTTTCTAAATCAATCTAATATTGATATATAGACACCAAATAATGACAAATGAACCTCAATTATGTACGCATAGCCCCAAGTCCTCCTTCACTATTCTGATTACACCTAATTAAGGTCTTTATTTTTAATTTTTTGTCTAATAAAAATGATTCAAACTTCATACATGGGATGCTCGTGGAATGGAAAACCCTTTAATTTGGCTTCAAATATTACATGTTATAAAATTCCCTAACAAAACTTGATACCATAGTAATTCAAAACACATTCAAATGTGAAAGAGATTTACATAACATTATAACTTATATTAGATAAGAAAGAATATTAACGTAATTCACATTTGTGTCTAGTGTTCAATAAGGCTAGGAATGAGAATACATGTGATCATTATTAATGAAGATGCATTCTAAGTGATTTTCCTAGACTTAAACAATGTTACATATTGTTTTATTTATTTTAGACCTAAGGATATATTAAACAATTAGAAATTTCTCTAAATTATATCATAGTAATAAAGACAATAAATTATAGTAATATAAACCTACATTAGGGTAATTATTATAAGTCTGCAGAGAAAAAGAGAAAAAGTAGAGAGATCATGGTAAATAATGTACATTTGAAAGGCTCAACCCAATTATTCATAAAGGATGAATATACAACATGGACATAAGGTATAGAATCTATCTAAGAGGAGTGTCATAAAAATATTATAATTCTCATCACCATATAAAATGTGTTTCGGTAATATTGATGGAGTCAGATAGTATTAGTAAACAATAGTTCACAAGGATGATGATAGTTTCCTAAGATATCTAAGCACTCTACAACCTCTAGATGATGTTCACCATTAGATCTATAAATTATTATTTTGACACTAACATGTTTTGATTTTTTGTGGTGAGGTAAAATTAATCTCACGTTTACTTATCATTAACAACATTTACTTGGAAAAATGGTTAGTAGCCTTAGACTAGGCCCAGATTGAGTTCAATATTCCCCAAATCATGCGAGGGTTACATTATGTATTTAAATACTTTAAAGGGGACCAAGATTCACATAGTTATCCATCCTCTATGAAATTGATATATGATTTAGAAAGATCCTTCTCTTGACCCTTAACACTTGGAAACATGTAAATGCGAACCATTGTATTTCATATTTATCCACTTAAAGTTATTTATGGATACTTTTGGAAGATTTAATATGTGTATATGCTTTTGTATAATGATCTCCAAACTATGTGTAAGGTGACCAAATCATAATGACCTTGAGGTTCATTTGAATATATATGAATTTTCAGTAATTTTCCTTGCAAGGCAACCCATTACTCAAGCCTAGGTAAACCTAATGAAAGTTCATGTGTTTAAAAATGATCATTGCCTAGATATGGAGAGTATAGACAAAGGTAGATACTACTAGTGGATGGTACAATCTAAGGTGGTCAATAATTTCCTAGGGGTTAGCATTTAGTTATCAGCATGTGGAGAATGTTTGTGTATGTTTTACAACATTCTTATATAGACTGAGATTATCCTTAATGAGTATAACTAGTAGATGGAGTTGACAAACATATTGTATGTATTATTAGAAGGGGAAATATGTGATAAAATACTCAAATGCATGTGTCAAGAGTCTAAGTATGTCAAAGTGTTTCGAAAATGGTATTTTTGAATGTCTAATACCAAACTTCAGTGTTTACAAATTCCCTCCTTAAATCTAAAATTGAAAACATTATATTAAAGGGATAAAATAAAATGCTTACATGATAGCATGAATGTAGGATGTTGTAACTAAAATTTCAAGTCCTACCATGATCATATATGAAGATGCATGAAAATTTAAGTAGATCAACATGTCCTGATAAGATACGTAATTTGAAAATTGAAACTTTGGAACACTAAAATTTTGAAACTAAAAAAGAAAATATGTGAGTACACCTAGTGGTATGTGAACCATTTTTGCAATTTTTGATCTTTCTGAAAAGTGTCATGGAGTGTAAATTCCCAAAATGAGGTAATCAGTGAAATGGAGATTTGATGGATATATATATATATATATATATATACCCCAACTATAGCTAATATACTAGAGAGTTGAGGTGATCTAAAAAATTAAATGGATATTTAACTCCAAACTCATCAACATGGAGTTATTCTAAAAAAGTGTCTTCCTTGAGATATATGTCATATAAAAACCCCCAAAAATATTGTAATATGATACATTCCATCACTTTTAATGTCATCTTTAGTATACAATTATTTATGTAACCCTTCACATGCTACATATATTACATACTACCCTTCACATCTTATACATGTTATTATTTAATATAGATGACTATGATTCAATGTGCTTATATAAAGTGTAAAACAAATGTGAAGTTATTTATCTTACATGAATGAGTACTATGTTTGTGATTAATTACTCTTGATATTTCCTAAGTGTTTGTAGTAGTAGACTAGTTGAAATATTTAGGAACGTGTAAATAATTAAAACATATACAAACTAAATGAAATATACATAAGACATTACCCTTGCAAAAATCAATACGAGAATAATCTAACAAGAGTGAAGCCCATGGTTTATTTTAAGACCTCCCCTCCAAAAAATTATTATAGAATGGGTGGCGAATGTGCCAAAAAAGATATTCGCAATGTTGGTGAATCTTGGAAAGGATGGTTTCAGGATGGCAATGAATTTAGTTTTTTTTAACAATGTTACTGTATGGTAACAAATATCTATTACCGTAGGGTAACACATATCAATTACCGTTCTCTAACAAATGTTGTATTGTCATCCGGTTATACTTATCGGTTACTGGTCAGAAACACACTTTGTTTTGTCATTCAGTAACATGTTTTTGTTGTTAGACAGTAACATAAATGGGTTGTCATGTGGCACATTCATAGTTGTTGCCACCTAATAACACATTTTTGTTACCGTCTAGTTTGTGTTGCGAGATTTTTTGGCATACGGGATCTTTTGCACCATGTCATACATCTACACATTTATAATTATGAATGGTAACAACTTGGGATATTGATATCATCTGACAACACAAAGGTGTTACCAAACGTCATTTAGTTGTGTTTCCACATGATATTATGTGAGTGTTTCTTCCCGGTAACATACCCTTGTTACTGGATGTACCCGACTCCCTGTTCCCATCCTCGACCAATGGGGCCCTTTTTTTCCTATGTATATACCCATCCCCATTCATTTTGTCCCATTTGCACTTGTAGGTTTCTCCATACTAGAGTTTTTTATAGCATTCTCCACTCTTGTAAATGGTTTGCTCTATGATCCTCGTCCACTTCCAATATTAACTACAGGTGACACGACTAGTTCTTCACGTCAGAACTACATGGTACCAAAACAAGTATCTGCCAACACCTTTTTTTTCAAAAGATCAAGATTCAAGAATACTCAATCATGGCACCAAAAAAAAATCAATTAACACTCCATCCTATGTTTACAGAAACATGTTATATCCGTAGTTACTACAATTGTTGTCCAGAAGACCTATAAATGAAGAGAAAATCTGATTGGATTGGAAAATCAGGGTTCCATGGACTTCTTTGCATGCCTCGGTATGAGACAGAAACTAAATTGTGAGACAATTTAATGCATTTGTATAATAGTTCTGATGGCTCTTTCACAGTTCAATTATCATCACACCAATTTGTCATCATAATAACCCCTAATGATATTCATCATCTAACATGGCTACCCCATCAAAACACATTGCTTATATATACAAAAAACATTCAACCTTATGAAAAAAATAAATTTTTAGAGTCTCGTTACAAGATTTCTCTTGATGTTGAGGTTAATAATCCCTCCAAAAGAGGCATTAACACATGATCAATCAAATACCCCTTTCTCCTTACCATGGTGGAATTTTTATAGGCTTGCATCATTTTACAGGGAAGATATACTGACTTTCCTCAATGGGCAGTGTACTACCTTCTCGAAACCCTTTCTGGTCTTAGATTCGATTGGTGTCCTATATT